>VDFB02139535.1:0-50128 GCA_007258455.2 Sequoia sempervirens | reverse complement strand
ACCATGTATTGGAAACAACTCTTTATCATAAGGAATCTAAGGGAACTCTAGATCACAATGTACACATTTAGATGAGGTTAACTCCAATATCAACAAATTAGATAAGAGAATACAAGGGTTACATTCTGGCACCCATATCCTAACAAAGAAAATCCTCCAAGTAGGATATTGTTGGCACATCATGATAACAACATCTATATTAACACTAGCAACATCTATATTAGCACCACCAGATGGTTCAACATGAGCATAAACTTTCAAAAAATTATAAAATCAAGAAAATAGTCAAGAGAAAAGTCATCCTCTAGTGATAACCACTTTGGTGGTGCTTTGGACAAGTACCATGATGAAAACCTGAAAAACATGCATCATGAGTAGAATAGAGCATCTATGTGCACCATTTTAGGTGGAAGCATCTCATCCTATCCATAATAAATCTTGCATTCCATACATGCTACCCATAATAAATCCAAGAACCCTTCATTATCCAATCCATTTTCATCCATATTCCAAATTATCTTAATCTTGACAAAAGTTTGATGTACTTCACACTTGCTTATGGTAAGCATCTTGACATGGGTCACTATCATTGGTATTGTCCTAACCAACATTATCTGAGCCATGAGGCATTGTCCAAATAAGCATACTCTATCCAAACATGTTATCCTATCACAAGATAATCCTTTTCATCCTTTGCATACCCATCCATCCATACATTGCTAGACACTAAGGCTAGATACTTACATCTTGCTTTAGGAATAAATCTTGAGTTATATCCTATAACTTATGTGGTGATCTAGAACATTTGGTAATGCAAAATAAAATTGATCAAATCATTTGTAAGAAAAAATATAAATCACTAGCCCATGGCACATTTTGATGAGAAGATGTTCGTTATCAAGCTTTATCTTTTATCAAACATCAATCCAAATGATCAATATTAGTTGAATCTACCTTGAACTTCAACATCACATAAAATCATTCCAATCAATTTTTTTCCAATCCTAGCTTTAAAATCTTGATCTATCTTATCTAGTCAATCCGTCATCATCTTGATACATATCATTTCCCAATGCTTGTGTTGTTCAAAACTATCCTTGCATTGTTGTGCATCCTTAACAATGTTATCACTATTAGTAATCCATCAATCCTATCAGTGAATCATAGCTTGGTTTCAACAAAATCCCAACAACAAGATCACTAAAATCACCATATCCATACACTCTTCAACATCATGCAAAAAATCAAAAACATCCAAATCACATATCAAAATCTTGTAAAAGGTCAAAACATCAACAAATAAAAAATAGAACCTTGTTGAACTATGTTGTCTCTGGGCTTGAAGGTAGGAAATCCCATCACTCATGTGCCCCTGAGACAATTTAGGTTAGGAGTCCATCATAATAAGCTGCCAATCCATCAAGTGTTCATATCTCATCAAATAACTTATCAATTCAATCAAACTACATGGTCTCTATATGTATAATGTAGGCAAGGCTCATCTTTGATAAGTCCTCGAGGCCCCTAGGATAATCTTTTAGGTTAAGTTCTTGGTTAAAATCTTAGAAAATACCAAAACATTTGAAAATCAGGAAAATTCAAAACAGTGGAAAACATTCAAAAAATCCTAAACAACCTCAAATAAAAAAAAACCAAAAAAATCACATAAACTTTCAAAAATACCAAAATTAGCCTCAAAACATTTACAAAATACCAAAAATATTGAAATATTTAGAAAACCCAAAACCATACATCCCATTTTCTCTTTCACCTACAATAAACGTCCATCCATAATAAATCAATCATCAAACTCACCCTTTGGTAACACAAATGGAAAATAAGTACAACAATTAGTAAAAGTAGAATCTTTAAATACAAAAATCAAACTCTTGATCATCGTCAAACATCTCAATTGAATGTTATATCAATGGCTTTTCAAACAACCTATCAACCCACCAATATTTGATAACACATCCTAGGATGCATCCTTCCTACAATGGGAATTATCATTGGAAATCACTTGGTATATTTATCCTAAATAAAAAAACCCTTTAGCATGAGATATAAATAACATTGATTGTTTGTTTTTTATCCTTTCTTATGATTTATCTTATTGACCCATTCCAAGGACCTCTCGATGATGTCTCAATGATTTAGAGAGAAAAAAATGGGGAATCAATCATTATCTTTTGTTTGTTGTGCTTGTGGGGTATTCTTGTAAAATAATATTGGCGCATACTCTCTTTGTTGTGTGTAGGGAGGTCATTTGGAGTAGATTGTTGACTATTACGTATGCTTTGGTCCAATATATTCAAAACTTCTAAGCTAGATTTCAACAAGGTTTTTGTATGTCAAGGTGTGAATAAGAACTATCCTACATTTTTGTACACTCAAATTCTATCGCATTAGATACAACATCCTGGTTATCAATACTTTGATGCATCGTGTCTATTTGGTATATCAAAATAAGGAATAAAACTAGTCTTTATCTCAATCCTATGAAAGAAGAAAATTATATTTTTCATCACCATAATCTAATAAAATCTCAAAGAATCATGGACTTGTTGGACATCTGAATCAATCTCAAAATCAATGGTCAATCTGTCCATCTTATTCTTCTTATCCTTATATCTTTACTAACATTTTTATCCAAGTATCAAATCTATGTGATATCAAAATGTACATGAGGCTACCCATGGCTGATGATTGTCTATACATCATCAAACATGTCTACATAAGACATTTGAGCTTTTTGGTCCTCTTTGAGCTGAACTAATATTACATCTTTTTCAAGAGATCAACCCAAAATCCAAAATTTATGCTTGATCACTCGAGGGGGTAGGGTACCAGCTTATTTCCTTCTGCCGGGGCATCCGAAAAATCATATTTTTTTGAAATTTTTGATCTACGTAGCAGTTTTAATAAGAAAAAAGTATCAGCCTTTGAACCAACATAACATGTACCTCACTTCAAAGAGGGGAAAAATATACACTTAAAAATATTTTGAATGCTATGCACACTTAAATTCAGTATATTAACACTGTTTCATCCTAAAATCCATCTTCTTTTCACCTATTTGATTAAATTAGCTTAGCTATTTAATTAAATGCCTCATTTTTCACCTATTAATCTAATTGACCTAATTGGGTTAATTCACCCCCTCTTGCACTAACATTTCACCCTGTTAAATTAAATAAATTAAATAAATTAAATAATTTAATTTAATCCCTAAATCCTATTATTTAATTAAATAACCCTAAGCTATTTAATTAAATATCATATTGCATCCCCCTTTTGATTAAATCAATTATTTAATGAATATCATATTATTCTTCCTCTTGCACATTTAAATTTAGTTTTAATTAATTAAATTACTAATTATCCTCACCTTCCCACTTGCAAGGGAATACTCTTGGGATATTCACTCTTTTGCAAATTCCTCCAAAAGGGAATATTCTTATGAATATCCATCCCCTTTGCACATTAAAAATTTGTTTTAGTTTTCTAAATGCTAATTTTCTTCATCCACTTGCATGAGAATATTCTCCCTTTTCACTCATTCAAGAAAGGGAATATTCTTCTTTAAAACAAATTTTCAACAAACTTCTTGAGCAAGCTTTGAAAGTGTGCTTCTATGCATGATTGTAAGCACTTGATTAAATATCAACTTTCATTCTCAACCATTTATGGCAATCAATGATCCATGCCTCCATCTTCTTTCCATCCTGACCATTGATTGATCTTTTCAATCTAAGCCCTTGATTAATCATTCAAATTTAGTTTTAATTAACTAAATTGCTAATTATCTTTATCCTTCCACTTGCAAGGGAATATTCTTGGAATATTCTTTTGTTTTATACATTCCTCCAAAAGAGAATATTCCTATGGAATATTCTCTTTTGTGCACTCATTCCTCCAAAATATCTCTTAACCTCTTCCTAATTTTAGGTAATGTGTTTTTTGAAAACTAATTTGGACCATTGATTAAATTAGTTGATCCTTGTCAAATTTCAACCTTGACCATGAATTGGAATCATCAATCCATGTTTCTTCCTCCATTCATTGTTGATCATTGATTGGTCAAATCAATCTCATCCATTGCATTTTCATTTGTTGTCTCATAAATAGGTCACTATTTGGAGAGAAATGGATCCATATTTTCAGAGCAAGGTCATGCTATTGAAACTCACACACATTTGCATACTCCAATTGGTCTCACTATGTTTGAGGGCAGTTAGATTTTATCACATTCATTTGAAAGCATTTACTTCAACATCATCCAAGCTTATTTCAACAAAATAAGATTGGGAAAGGGCTAAATTCCACATTTGTTGTAACACCAATCCCTTAATGGGATGATGTTTGCTGAGTTTAATTAGGATTCTTTATGCAATTTGAGCTTTATTTCAAGTTTTAATGGCTTCCTAGTTTAACTTTACAAGAATTTCATTGGGAGTGTAACTTGACTTAGATAATTACATTGTTTTAAATTGCTTATTACAATCATGTTTATCTTAGTTAATATTTACATCCACAAGTGGAAATGGAGTGCACCCTTGTTCCATTTGATTTTCTCTAGATGTTACGTGGAGTGCTCAATGCTCTAGCATAACCTTGATATGATTAATAGTGGTTGCAAGATAAGAGATCAAAATAATATGTAAGTATGATAGCTCAAGAGATACGAGTCTTGAAGAGGTAAAATTAATTACTAGAAATGATTGATGATGGATGGCTAAGATTGAAGGAGAATTAGGTTTCAGACCAAGGATGCAAACATATGACAAGTGTCAAATGATCAATAGGATATAGGTGTAAGATATGGATAAGGAAAAAAATCCTTATAGATATGGCTAGGATTAAGATGTTAAATGAGATGAGTGGATGAGAATTAAAGATAGTTTGAATTTTGGGGAGGTGTCTAAATTCAATTGATCTAGGCAATGAGTTAGACATGGGTATGTGCAGGATCATCATGGAAAAAAAAAACCCTTAAGTGGTGAAAAATTTAGAAAAATTAGAGTTAGGAAACTTGACATAAAAATTTGAATAAGTTATCTATATTATTTCAAAAATATGTAAGACTATAATATTTAGAAAATTGAATGTAGTTTCTAAAATACTAGGTTTATTTAATTTAAAAAAAACTATTTGGTGAAAATTTGAAATTTCAATGTAGTAGTACTTAAATTTCAGAGAAAAAAAGAAGTAGGTGTTTGTCTGACCACCCTAACCACAATAAAATGATAGTAATTTTTTATTGGATTTTAGATATAAGTAGAGGACTCATGTCTTGATGTGATGCATATTTTTTGTAAATTTTTCTAAGTAAATAATTAATTATGAATTTTTATTACAACTTTTAAAAATATAAAAACTTGTATGTTTGACCACATTAACTTTGTCAAAATTCATGAAATTCAATTTTTTTAATCCTATAGTATGTCAAGCATAGAATGTGATGCATTTTTAGATTAAAAAATGTGATATATTTGAAAACTATAGATGTTTTTCAATAAGCCTATCAATCAGGACTTTAGTCGTAATTCAAATAGAAAATGAATAATAATTATTTATAAAATTTAAAGTAAAGCATAATTTATATTGGTGGAAAGCTGAGAATCTCCTTAAAAACCCTTTTGTTTCATCAATTTTGGTAAAAAGTTGTCAACACATACCCTACACATACCCATCATATCACCACTTTTGGACCATCATGATCCTACACACATACCACATGTGAAGGGACATTTTTCACATGAGGAAAATTTAGATTATGATTCATGTGAAGAAAATGAAGGGTTAGGATTAAATGACAAGGATAGGGGATAAAGGATAATTAATTAATTAAAGTATTTATTTAATTAATAACATTATGTGGAAATTAAATAAATATTAATGGCTAAGAATAGGCTAAAATTAGGTGTGGTTTGGAAAAGTCATATTTTAGGTGTCTACACAACATTTTCAAAATAGATAAACAAAATATTTGTAAAAGTGAGTATACAATGAATTCAATTAATAAATATAATGAAGGGAATAAAATTGAAACATATGTAATATATATATTTTTAAATTAGAAGAAAAGTAAGTTTAAGATTGAGAAAAAAAAGAGCAATATAAATAGTTGAAATGGATTTAATTTTGAAACATATATTTATTTTATATTTTTTATATTTTCCATATAAACATCACATATTTATTTTATTTTTATTCAAGGGGTAAACGCTTTTGACTAGAGCTATGAACCGGATACAACCATTCAACAATACCACCCCAACGGGGTTTGAACCTTGGTGGCAAGAACAATAATGCCATCTATAAACCATCACACCATGCCAATACCCTTAACATCACATATTTATTTTAATAAACAAAGTTATTTCTATTAAAAATAAATTACTAAATATTTAGGAGCAATATATTTTGTAAAAAAAGTGTATGTAAGAACATACAAAAACATAAATATTATAAAAATATATATGTATTGATATTGTACATAAGTAAAGACAGATAATTCCACAAAATAAATCTAATTAACAAATCATCAAGTTTAAATTTTTATAACAAGATTTGGACCCTTTAAAAAAATAAACTTAACATAATAAAAAAAAAATTGTCCCTAATTACATTGAGAGGCATAACATACAATGGCAACACAGTGCTTATAGGAGGCTAGCACAATCCATGAAAGAAAAAACAAAAAAGCAATAGACATTTAACAATATTTATTTATTTTATTTTATTATTATTATTTATTTATTATTATTATTATTATACAATGGCAAGCATGGTGCTTATGGGAGGCTAGCATAGTGAAAGAAAAACAAAAAGCAATAGATATTTAACAATATTTATTTATTTAAAAAAATTAAAAAAACAACATAATAATTATTTAAAAAAATTTATGGTCATAGTCTTATCCATAGTAAATTTTTTTAAAAGTATGAGACATATTAGAAATATTTAAAAAAAAAAATCTTCCATCACTTTCTTATCCTTATCCAAAACATTATCAAAATTAAATAGGTGACTATTATCATTAATGATATATCTCGACGTATATTATATATATTAATATTTAAGATATATATACTAGTTTAATTTTAAATGACCATAAACTACAAATAGACTCATAATTTTTGTTGAATTAAAACAATTTTATATTTTTTTATAATCGATCTTAAGTGGTTAAAAAATTAGAAAATTCACAAAAATAAATGTGAACCACCCCACTCAAGTGAATTTTATAATGTACTGATATAGATTAAGTGGAGTCCACATAGGAAATGATATAGATTAAGTGGACTCCACATAGGAAAGGATTTATGACCCCATTGCTAAAAAGATAAAAATCACAAAAATAAATGTGAGAAACCCCACTAAAGAGAGTTTTATAATATAATGACTAGAATAGGTCGAGCCCACATATGAGTGGATTTATGATGCCCATTGCTTCTAATGTAAGATGAACCATGTTAAACTAGCACTTGCACCCCAATGAGCTACAATGCTTACGCCGATAGGATAATTCTAATAAAAATATTTATTAGCTAATAGGCTATTATATGTGGGGGAACCCCATCCAGCAGTCTGATGTCAGAAACCCCACCTAAATCCCTCACGACTGGTAGATTGATGGATTGATGAAGAGTACTATGGCTATTCACTTGGCCCTTGGCTTTCCTCAGGAGTCCTCTGTACTATGTATGCATCCTAATCCTTGTCGAGAGATTTTTAGCCGACGGGAGCCATCCCTCACAGTACATGCATTAGTCAGCAAGTATGGCTCAGAGCCCACCTGCACCGTTCTACACCATTCTTGGGGTGTCCATTTGCAAACTGTAATTTAATAAGCCACCAAACCTTTCCTAGAGATAATAAATGTGAAGCAACCTTAAGATGGCCTTCACGTGGATGCAAGGCACGGGCATGACATTTTGGTGTCGAGTTGAGTGGCTTGGCAGGTATTCTTTCAAGCGCCCTCAATGTTTCTATTTAAAGTAGATTCTCCACTATTAGCCTATGCATTCAAAATAGAAGTGTTATCCTCCTGCATGGAACTCTACTACAAGGATTTCACTAGATACCTCAGTTTAGTATTTTTATATAGATTATAGACCTAAATTTACAAGTTAAATAGTCCAAGTTCGAACCTTTGCAATTGAAAAGGGTTGGATTGCAATGCCTGTAATTTGAGAAGCGTGAGGGCGATAAATATGAAGCCCATTATAATCTCCTTCCTCTGCATTGCAATGAGCATCCTAGAGGCTTAAATTTCCTTCCTTCTCTCCGCTTACCACTATAACCTTTTTCGCTGCAAGGAGAAAATTCAAGACACAAGATCATGGTTGGGGTGGTTTTAAATATATTCTTAGAATCTAACTTTAGGTCCTCCAACTTAAACTCAAATATGTGGCATTTCAATTCCACTGAAGAGGTAATATTCCTGAGACCTTTAAGCCGGTCAAGGTAATGATTGTAAGGCACATTGTTCTGGTGTGCTACATAAATTTCTGCAAACCTTAGTGGCCGCAAGCTTGAGCCCCACTATTAGCTTGTATAAAGGGGCAAATAGAAAGGTGAGTGCCTAAAGAAAACTTGCCAAATTCTATAAAATACGTTTTAAATTAGACTATTCACAAATTGTTTTGAGCTTTACCAGTATAATCTTCCTTTTTCTTGGCATTTTGGTGTCTAGGTGAGTGGTCTGTTTTAGGTATTATGTTTAGGGTCGAACCCCATTATATAGATGCAAACCCTGGAACGTTGGAAAAATCAGCTGCTATTTTCCTATACTGAATGGGACACACTGACAAGAGTCTTGGAGCTGCAGAAAGACTACCTGAAATGTTTTGATGAATATTGAAAATTGTTGCAAAAATAAGAAAAATCATTGCAAAAATAAGAAAGGAAGGTCACGAGAATGATGGAATCGTGGCCTCACCCTACTGAATAGGGACCTCCTCTAGCACATACAAAAAATTGCACATAGGCCATCACTACTAGGAATCAGGGAATGTAACAAAAAAAATTCAAGAGTTTCCTCTGCCGTCCTATTCAACCACATTCCCTTTGTAGCCGCCTCCAGAACCCATGTTTGAAGAACCTGAATGGCGCCTGGGCTTAGGTTCTTTTGAGCTTTGGGTAGATTTAGAATTCCATTTGGGTACGATTGAAGAGTGCAAGTTTTGGGTGGTGCCATGTATGGTAGCTGGGGAGGACAAATGTTTTTTTCCAAGCGTCCCATATTAATTTGTTTCAATGAATTAAACTATATTAATTATGTAAGTCTAATTGACATGACAATAATTTGGAAATGCTTAAGCGTCTAGCATATGACTATGTAATTTGTAAATTTTTTACACCATATATGATTTCAAAGCACTGTGATAGGTGTGCACTTACCAATTTATTCTTGCACTCACAAATTTATAGTGGTATATATTTGCTTGTACTAGATATTTGGCTATAGTTAAACATAAATCTTATTTTATGACATCCAAGAAACGATGCACTTACCAATTTATTCTAGCACTTACGAATTTATTGTGGTAGATATTTTCTTGTACTAAATATTTGGTTGATAGTGGATATGACCATAAAAGCTCCACATATATTTTTTTCCTTTTATAGGCCATTTCACATGGTTGAAAACTATTATTAGCTAGTATTTAATATATTCAAAGATTTTTTCTTGTCATGCTTAGGCGAATATTTGTTCTCCCGATTAAGAAATAGTTAGACGCGCTTTTTCCTTTCTTCTGCAAGATAATTACACACCTTATAATCTTTCAATGTACAAACAGTTATTTAAAATGATTTATTCTTAACTAACTACTAACTTGTTAAGGAATTTATTTGAATTTAGCAATGCATAAGATTATATTTTTTTAACTAACTTCTTATAATATTATGTTTTAGATAAAAACCATTATTTCAAAGATTATACTACTGTGACATTGATAGTTTTTATAATTATTGATGCTATTATTGTCCATATAGCTATTACAATTATGGTTATTAATGTTATTGTCTATTTGATGTTTTATAATATAGAAAATTATATTATTAATAATTATAATACTTATCAAAATAGTAATTTATCATATTGATATAATAAAATGTCATTATATTTTTATCCAATTAACATAGCAGTCTTACATTATGTGTTAAATTAGTCATTTCAAAAATGTTAAGAGTTTGTTATTCTTCTAATGGTTAAATCTTACAGCATGTCAATTTGTGTTTGACTTGTTCTTTAATTTTTTATGTTTATATTTTCATATATTTATATATACTTGATTTTATTTTAATTTCATTTGTATGTAATTTTAAACAACATTTTTTATTATTAGTTGAGATTTTGATTACTATTTTTATTTTAAATAATGAATACAGGAATTCCATACATAGATCGCAAAATCTCGTTGCCAAAAAAAACATACACTTCTACATTTTCATAATATAATATCAAAATGTATCAGCCTATCGACGTAAGTATTGCACCTCATTGGGGTACAAGTGCTAGTTATCATTAAGTTTTCCTATTCCAACCATGAACCAGTCTAGCACGTAAGGACAATGTTGAACACAACAAAGCATTTACCTGGCAGGTAAGGGCGAGTGTCAGATGACCCCTTGCTTTTCCACCATGACTAATGTAAATATTGACTACTCCAAGCTATTGATACCCAAAACAGTTTTCGCAGTACTGAAAAACCCAACTCCTATTTGGAACAAAAGGAAAGAGGAAATTTTTTTAATCAAGAAATGGAATTACGAAACCCTACCAATGTTGAAATAGCACAAATGTTGACCTTCCTATTTTTAAGCACTTGTATGAAACCTTATCAAATCCATATGGAAGTGTTAGTTAACAACAATGTATCCTTTATTCCAAACTAAGTATGTGTGTATCCTGAATGTCAAATAAGCATCACATTATAACCAATTTACTTTTTTGCACTTATCTTTCCCATAAATTCTGTAATTATATCAATTGAATTGCTTAGAGAACTGCAATGCAATGAATTTTTCTCAATTTAATTACCTTTCCCTAAAAAATGATATCAACTTTGTCAGCAAGACAGTGAGATGCAAATGAGTGGAACAAACTTAAGAACTTCAATGTAATGAATTTTTATGAATTTATTTCCTCCAAATTAACTTTACTACTTCTCAATTGACGTGCCACATATACATTCATTTAAACCATTAGAAAAATGTTGGAAGTAATCTCAACTACCCTCTTCCTAACCTGTCACGTTTCAAATACTTCGTATGCATGCATATTATATCTACAACATTTAAGATATTATTGAAAGAAAATATCAACAAGATTTGATTGTATTTATTTTATCAACTCTTCTAGTCTATCCACTGTACCATTAACTTTCTTCACATGGATTGTGGGCAACATAAAATATAGTTTTATATTGTTGTTCTATCTCCTTAGGAGGTTCTAGATTATTCTTAAGACCTCCATAAATGAGGCACATGTAATAGGTTATGTTAGAGTTGAATTCAATTAGAAAATCATGAGGTAGAAATACTGAATGCTGAAAAATTCAAATCAAATGTAATGTGATAAAATTGATAAATAGAGTTGCATTGTTGTAGCACATGGTGTAGATTTCCATTTTATATTTTTTGTGTGTTTTTTCTCCTGCTCCCCTGTTCCTTCATGTGGTATCAGAGCAGGTTCAATATGGTTATCTGGGTTTGAAAACATGGAAAAGAAAATGTTCGTGATTAGCTATTGAGAAGAGGCCTGGCCATGATTATTGTTTGCAATTGTAATCTTGCAGTTGTTAAGGAGTACGTAGGAGGCTGTAGTCCTTCGAAAACATCAGAAAAATGAAGGGAAATGCTTGAAGAAAAATAGGTCTAAGAAGATCCAGTCAGAGCACTAAAGAAAGAAGAGATCCAGCCATAGCTGAAGACAAAAATGTTATTAGAAAAGAATTGAAGAAGATCCTTAAGAGATCGTTAGCAACAAAAAGACCCAACGGAGTGTTGTAGTTTGATGACAAAGAATCCCACAAAGAGAGGCATAGAAAATTGGTCAAAGCTAGCCGCTACAAGCAAGATAAAGATCTTGGGAGATAAGCGTATCAAGGCATTGAAGTTGTCAATAACTACTGATGTAGAATCCAAAGAAGATTTATATGGATGAAGGGGAAGATATAAAAAAATCATAGAAAGTATCTAGAAGTAGCTAAGTGGAAATCACCCAAGATAGGGTTTGTGTTCTTTTTCACTAGTATTGTATGAGGTTGCCAGACAAGGGTTTGAAGATATCTTTGCTGCTGTCAAGTTCGTTGCTCAAGATATAGGGTTTTGTTGAAAGAAGTCGCCAAAGGTCTGTGAAAAGAAAATAAATTGCCAAAGAAGAGGAATTTATGTTTAGCGTTAAAGCTTCAAAGCATGTAAACTCCTTTGTGCGAGGAAAACCACTTTTAGAAGATAAAGTCATCGAAGACAAGGTAGCCACCAAGTTGATAAGAAGATCCGAAGGATGAGATGCCTTAGAAAAGGCCATTGATTAGAGAAAATAGAGAGGTTACAAAGAGTTTCACTATAACTATTAAGGGGGAGCCATAAATTAAAAGAAAGAGACCTGTGAATGTAGATTGAAAGGAAACTAGAGGGCAGTTCTGAAGAATCTGATAGTGAAGATATCAAAGAGAAGAGGAACGTGAAGCTGCTGAAGAAATTCATAGCATTGTTGTGAAATCAAGAGCAAAGGTAAGTCAGTTTGAATCATTTATTTCAATGGGGAAAGCTGAAAGAGTAAAGAAAGAAAAAAAAATGATTTGGAAGCAGAATTGAAGGAATGTAAGAAAAAATATTCAGAAATGATAACTCTTTTAAAAGAGAAACAAATGGAAAAGTGTAATCTTTTAGATGAAAATGATGATCTTGAAAAATAATTGAATAAAGTAAAAAAGAGGAATGAAGAGTTAGAAGAAAAAGTAAAATTGTTTGATGATGTGAAGAAGAAAAATGAAGATTTGGCAGAAATTTTAAAAAGGGTAGAAGAAGAAAATGGTTTACAGAAGAAGGAAATATCAAAACTAAAACAAGAGAATGAACGTTTGAAGTTAAAACCATCTGTATGTGATGTATCATGTGGCACTGAAGATTTGTGTTTTTCTAATCAGTCATTGGGTATGTGTAATTTTCCAAAAACTGATGAAGAATGCAAGAAAGAAGATGAATATATTAATGAATCTAGAAATGTTGTTGGTTGTTTTGATGATAATGTTGGTTTGAAAATTATGAAGAAAATGGGTTTTAAAGGAAAAGGTTTGGGAAAATATGGGCAAGGAATGAGAGAGCCCATTCAACTAATTATGAGGCCAAAATATGAAGGCATTGGATATGGTAAATGTGAAGAAAATGAAAATAATGTTCAACATAATATATGTTTAAACAAATCAGTGCAAAGAAAGAAAGAAATTCAATGTTCTCATTGTAATAGAGAAGGTCACACTAAAGAGATGTGTTGGGATTTGCATCCATGTAAAATTTGTGGTTTAAGAAATCATTCTGAAAAAGATGTGTTGGAAAAAAGAATGGAATAATGAATCTATGACAGATTGTATAAAAATGAATTGTGGATGGTGTTATGGTTCTAGTTGGGAAAAGCTTACAGGTATGTTTAGAAGATTGTACAAATGTTCATATGTGAAGATCAATAAAAATTATGAAAGGTATGAATGTTCAAAAGGGATGAACAATGTTTTGAGTGAAAAGAAAATGTTTTCTAGCAATACATTTGCAAATTGTAAAGATGTTGGAAGTTTCAGCTTGATGTTTTGAAGACTTGAAAAAAAAGGGATCACAATTTTTTGAAAAAGGAAAGTTAGAAAAATTACCAAAGGGTGCCACCATGAAGAGAAGAAAAGAAATAGTCAAAAGTTTGATATAGCTGCAACTGTTAAAGTTTTTCATCATAGGAAGAAATTCAGATGAGAAGAACGAAAGGGTAGAGATGAAGCAATAAGAGGAATAAAAATAAAATTATTTTGGGCATAATAGAAGCTACTGCAACAACAAAGAAAAAAATTTGGAAAGAAAGAATGAAAGAAAGATAAATGATGGAAAAATAGAGAGAAAGAAGTGAGTAAAAAGTCAAATTGACAAGGTAGAAGAATGCTTGAAAGAGAGTCAAAATTGCAACAGCAATTAAAGAAGAAATCATTGAGGTGTAGTAGCAGCTATAAAATGAAAGATCATAAAAAGTTTGAGGAGTTTGTATGCATAGCTGTCTAAATTGAAAGAGAATAAAAAAATTGTTCTTAGTCACAAGTTTGCACAAGAAAGCGAAGCAAGAAGAGTTCATAAAGAAGATGAAAAGATTTCAGGAGGATACCAGTTCTCTGAAGTTATGGAAATTATCATAAAGTGTGTGCATTAGTTTCTCATCTGTTAGTTTGTGGTAATCTGAAACCACTCGTATGTTAGTATCAATATGTTAGTTTGTGGTAATCTGAAACCACCTGTATGCGAGGTTTGTGGTTAGCTAAAACCACTTGTATGCAAAGTCAACAAGAAAAACTAAGAAATCAGAATTCGTAGTTGAGATTAAGGGGAAGTGTTGGTAGTAATCTCAACTACCCTCTGCCTAACCTGTCATGTTTCAAATACTCCGTATGCATATTATATCTGCAACATTTAAGATATCATTGAAAGCAAATCTCAGCAAGATTTGAATGTATTTATTTTATCAACTATTCCAGTTTGTCCACCGTACCATTAACTTGCTTCACACGGATTGTGGGCAACATAAAATATAATTTTATATTGTTGTTCTATGTCCTTAGGAGGTTCTAGATTGTTCTTAAGACCTCTATAATCGAGGCACATGTAACAGGTTATGTTAGAGTTGAATGATAAGAAAATCATGAGGTAGAAACTCTGAATGCTGAAGCATTCAAATCAAATGTAATGTGATGAAATTGATAAATAGAGTTGCACTGCTGTAGCACATGGTGCAGATTTTCTGTGTTATATTTTTTGTGTGTCTGTTTGTGCGTTTTTTCTCCTGCTACCCTGTTCCTTCAAAAAAGTATTGTGAATACTATTTGACACAGGAAAAAGTAAACTTAATCTAGCAAAAAAAACCAATTAAGTGAAATGGCTCCAATGCATTCTGATATGTCCAGCATCATGAACGAGGTGTTGTGATAGAAATCCAGAGTGCATGGCTGGCACTGCACAGTCACAAGAAAACCACAACCGAGTCCAAAACCCACTTACCTAATTATAATGTCCAAAACATGTAATAAAAATTAAAACACGGACATGCAATTTTCACCTATCTCTCCTATCATTTACAAATAACTGTCTAACACACCCGTGAGGTATCCAATCTAAGTTTAACAATTCTATCTTCCATAGCACTCAGTTTAACAAAAATATCCGCTAACAGAGACAACGAAGGTTTAGACCACACCACATCCTCACCAAGGGGGAAAAAAATCTAATTATTGCAGAAAAATGTTCCTTTAATTCAAAATGCAGTTATTTTAATAGGGACTTTTAATAGTTATCTTTGTGCCTAATCATTTTGGTTTTCCCAAGCTAAATTTCTACACGTTTGAAATAATTTAGAAAATTTCCAGCTTACTCGTCAAATGTATCCAAACAGTGAGAAATTTTTTTTCGGGATACAGTTGAAGCGAAAATTCAGTCAGAGAAAACGAAAATTTAACATAGTTTTGCTTAGGAATATTGAACCACGTACCTGAAAATGTTCAAAATGCACTAAAGATATAAACGCACAAATGCCCATCTAGAACATTGAAGGGAGCTGGCAGACAAACGCACTGTCATTTCATAACCCAGAAATTTCTGCGGATTATAGGGCACGCGCAATCTTCATGGTGACGATTTTTTATTAGTCGGAGATTCAATATGGAAACTTATTCCCACAGATCAGCTTGCGCGGCTATTGCACGGGGGGGCTTTGATTTAGGTATGAAGTTTTTACAGACTTCATTGGTGAAATGTCCTCCTCAAAAGCATAACGCTATCTCCAAGATTAAAACGCTCATTGCTCAAAATTGGAAGCCCATCGTCAGTGTCGTCCATGAGAAAGGAGGCATTTTCTTCCACCAAATATGGCATACTGAAAGATTTTCCCATGTAGGTCTGTGTTTATTTACATACTGGTTTAGATATAATTATATTGGGGATCCAGATTATCAGCCTAATGGACAGCCCCCAATTTCATCCTCAAGCAAAGCAATGTTTGGCGAAATTGTTTTAGAAAATGCTAAAGATGTGGCAAAGGTATCGGTTCCTCACACCTTACAAACAGAGGAAATTCCGCATATCGAATAAAAAACCCTAAAGAACAAAACAGATTTTAATAAAAACCCTAAAGAACAAAGCAAGATGAGAATATGACAAAAAAAATATCACAGAAATTTAAAGCAAGCGAGCTTTACAGAGAAATTTTAACAGCAAATAATATGGAAACGGATCAGTCTCAGTAAGGTCGTTGTGGAAGCTGCGAGTGATAATGAATTCAATGAGAAAACAGAAAACCCCTCTGAAATGAAAACTGGTAATGGTATTCATGTTGCAAGCGCCAATAAACAATCCAAAAATATGGAGTCAGCACCGCCTATTTCTGGTTTGGAGCAGGCCATTTCTCCGAAAGGATCTGAAATTCCGATGTTATTGGTAGGGCAGATTGACGAGTCATCCATGAAGAGGAGCTTTTGCTACACGTTTCCCGCCGTTCACGTTCCCGACAAACATTTCCGGCAGCACAAAACCCGGCGTCAGACTGGGGGAAATCCCGGTGGGGTTTCCCACGTAATAGCCTATCGGCTAATTAATTAAATTAAATTAGATTATATAATTCATATATTATAATATAACTAATATTTATATGTCAAATTATAAAACTATTGATTATATTATTAATATCTTACACTTATTAATTATAAATATATTAAATATACTATTATATGAATCTAATTAATAATTAAATTACTTTATATAATTTAATATTTTAAATATTCCAAATATTATTTAAATTATAATTATAATTAAATTAAATATTTATTATATAATTAGCCGATAGGCTATTATAGGTGAGAACGGGAAAGTCTCATGTCTGATATTCCGGTTGGATTCTCACCTGAGACAGGCCGGCGACATTTTTTTCCTGCAGAAGGTCATTAAAGTTTCATTGTGCTCGCCGTCAGCAAATTGCCGTATCCACTGTCCTCGCCGTCAGCAAATTCCCGTATTTCACTGAGGCATGGCCATTCATCCTTTTTTGGCGTCACCAGGTATGGGTGGGATCCGTTCGCGCCGTTCTGCACCACTCCCCTGGTCTGCGTGTGTTGCCTGGCATTTACAAAGTCACCAAATAGTTGTTAGATAATAAATGCAGGCTGGGAAAAAGGGGTTAAGACCAGTGGGACGCGCTATTTCTGAAAGAGAACGACTTCTGAAACAGCATTCCATTGGGTTGTTGTGGCTTGCGAGATCTGGAGAGTGCCATTTTTTGTGTTGCTTCTGACTAGACGGCTCATTCTATAGGAGATTCGAGTGTTAAAGAAGGCTATGAGTATTGGCTCTTGCGTTGCTGGGCGTCCTCTTCAAATTCAGGCTGAGATATCTACAACTTCCCAGGTTCCTTTCTTGCACTTACGAGTTAGTTTGTGCAGTCCTACTCGTCATTCTTCAGTCGAATGTGTAGATGAGTCTTCTGTGTATTGAAAGCTATTAATCATGGTGCTACTGTTACTGTTAGTGTTACTGTTACAGCTTGTATTCACTCTCACGATTTAAATGGATTATCTCACTCTGCTTAAGATAGCCATTGTAACTCGCCTTTCCTTTTCAAGCCAACTATACAGCATCGTTGAAATTTACAGCCCATTGTTACTTTTACGTATCTTAGAGACTAGACCCATTTAACGTTTCTGCCTTAACAAGACGCCTGATGATTTGTATTACTTGTTGATTTAAAGTGCATTCTCTGGTAAAGTGCTCCGTCTTTTTCAATATTCTCCACTGCTATGTGTAATGGAGTTCGTCCTTTCTTGTCGCGATGATTAAGCGACTTCCTTGACATTAAGGATAACAACATCCATTTGAATTTGTAGCTTTCAAGAATATTGACTGTCCGGGTAAGCCGTGTTGTATTTATGACAGCTACATGAAGAGGTTTTCTACCCTCATTGTCAAGAGCTTCTAGACAGTCTCTGCCATATTTTAATAGAATGCGCACTACATCATACCTTTCCCACTCCACTGCCATGTGAAGCGGGGTCTGTTTATTATTGTCCTGTTTGTAACACAAAGAATTGTCTTCTTCCAAAAGCAGCTGGGCGATCTTAACGTCTTCAGAATCACGTATCCAATTTACCCCCATAAAGCCAGAAACTGAGAAAGATAATACAAGCATGTGCATCACTGTTCTTCCACATCTATCTGCTTGTTTTGCCAGATTAGGCCTGTGTTTTAGAAGTTTCTGAACGACACCTGAACAATTTATAGCAGTGTGAACTAAGAAACCATTATGTATTCCCACCTGTACGTAATTTTTTTATATTTCGAAGCTTTTCGTTGGCAATGTTTGTGGGGACATTCTGGTTAAGGATATTAATGTGGGGTCTACCCCCAACATAAAGAATTAGCACAGTAACCACTACATAGGCACGATTGTTGCCCTTACCTATTTGAAAATCATTGTTGGGCTCTTCACCTACTTAGGACGGTTTCATGTCAACTATTAGTATGTTGATTATTTATAATTGTTGGGCTTTATTCAAATAATGAGTATGTTGACCATATAATTTATTAATGTTTTTTAATGTGGCTATGTAGATAGGTAATTTGAATGTTTGGAATCTTTTTATGTTAATTTAATTTGGTTAGAAATTATTGATTTGACTATAAAAGTATATAGGTAATAACAATTTTAAAATATTTTAAAATATAATAAATCACAATATTTTAAAATATTTATCATAGATAAATTAAAAAATCTCACAATATAAATCATAATATTTTAAAATATTTATCATAGATAAATTAAAAAATAAAATAAATAAAAATAAATAGATTGAAAGATCAAATAAATAATCAAAGAGATATGATCAAAAAACAAATAAATATAAATTACTAAGAATTCAAAATATTTATCATAGATAGACTAAAAGATCAAATAAATATTTCAAAGATAAAAATAAATCAAAAAGATCAAATAAAAATGTTTACCATGATAAATTGAATGATCAAAGAAAAAAAATCAAAAAATCAAATAAATAATTCAAAGATATATCTCTTTACCCTAACCCTAACTATATCTCTAGCATATATATATATATATAGAGAGAGAGAGAGAAAGAGAGAGAGCATCAAACTTAGGGTTAGGGTTAGCATTAGGATTAGGGTTACATTTAGGTTTGCTGTCAAGTTTAGGGTTAATAGATATAGTCAGGGTTGGGGTAATAATTGGGGTTACTAGCATCAAACTTAGGGTTAGGGTTAGCATTAGGATTAGGTTTACATTTAGGTTTGTTGTCAAGTTTAGGGTTAATAGATATAGTTAGGGTTGAGGTCAGAAATATTATTATAAATAACTTAAAAAATAAATCAAAAAAGATTTGATCAAAAGGAAAAATCAAACATAAATCACAAAGATATAAATATATATTTACCATAGAAAAACTAGAAATCAAGTAAATAAATAAGAATTACAAAGACAAATCAAAACGATGAAATAAAAAACCTTATCATAAATAAATTAAAGATCGAATAAATAAATCAAAATAAAAGATAATTCAAATATTTGAATAAACTAAAAGATGAAATAAATAAATAAATAAAAAGATTTTATCGCAAAGATTTGATTAACATATCAAATAAACTAATCGAAGATTTAAACAAGTTAAAAGACCAAATGTAAAAGATAATTCAAATATTTGAATAAAGTAAAGATGAATTAAATAAAGAGATAAACATATTTGATCAGAAAGATAAATCAATCAAAAAGGAAAATTAGAGATTTGATCTCAAAGCTTTGATTAAAATATCAAATAAACTAATCAAAGATAAATAAAAATATGACCCCATTTTCTTCAGTCATTTAAATAATGACCACAATAAATAAAAGAAGGATATGTTCCCACATCCCGTGAAAAAGGGAAGTATCTAAACTAAAAAGGATTAATTTTGTTTTTTTGAAAGAAAGGGTAAAGAATTAGGTAGAATCGAATTTTCTTTAAAAGAAAGGAAATTTCCCATTCTATAGTAAATAAATTTAAAAGATAGAAGTAAATACTGTTATTAATTAATTATAGTATTCATCATTGATGTAATTATATATATATATATATATATAGGGGATGAATAAGTAGTTAGTTAAATAAATAAATACATTGTATATAGGAAAGAGATATTTTATTTTGAGTTTAACATTGTTAATATTAAGGAAATATTATTATAAAGAGAAGTATTAAGATATTAACATTGTCATTGTAAAGAGAGGATTAATAATTGTTAGTTGTATTTTTCTTGCCCTTTTGTAAAATATGGATATTGCATATTCTCAACCCTCTTAACTATAATAGCTTTGTCGAATTTAAGCTAATTACCTTATCCAACTTTTTGGACTCATTGCTCAGTTAGTTTGCACATACCCTATAAAGTAATGTTTTGTGAAATAGTTATTTTACATGATTTTTTTAAATATGGTTTAGTAGCCTCTAGCAAAACACTTTATATTAAATCATCACCATGTTGTTGGGTAGAAACCCAGCCTAGAATAATTATTTAATCTACCTAGCCCATTATGCAATACCTTATATGCAAAGCCTAAATTATCCAAATAATAAATGTTATTTGGGGCTCACGCTAGAATTGAAAGATTTAATAATAAGTTGCACTCAAAAAGAACAAGTCAGTTACATCTAAGTATTTTGGATGTAGAGAATCTTAAGTTGCCCCCCCCCCCAAACGCGAATATTAAAATAACTATTTTAGAGTCAACCATTCTTGTAGTAAACTAAATTGTCCAAACTTAGACATTTAAGTCGTTGGAAGGAATTTCATTTTTACCCTCCAAGAAACTCGTCTATAAGGAGTCACCCAACATGAACCCATCGCTAATTAAACCTTGAGTTGTACCTCATTCAAATGTATTATTACCAATATAGTGATAGGCTTAGGAGTTGTGTTGTATAATGGTGGCCCGCTGCGAAAGTGTTAGGTTGCTAATGTATGTTGTGAAAAAAATAAAAAAATGTCGGGTTTGTAAATGAATAGTTCTAGAGTAAACAAAATGGTCCCCTAAATCACACAACTAGGAATAAGTTAATAAGCTAAATGGGAGTTTGGGATTGATAGCCAGTTCCAAATTGCGTTTATTATAAATATCAATTAAGAGGACTTCTGTGTTGATTGATAGGCTCCAACTAAAAAATCTTTCAAAAAACATTCAAATAACCTAAAACTACCAACCTTTTTTTTATATAGATAGAAGTAATTTTAGTAAGCTAAACTGACATTAAACTCAGTTTAAACATTAGCATAAGTATAAGCTTAATGATTTAGCTATACTGCTTGGTGAGATAATTAATAATATTACCAGTGATTAAATTGGCTATTTTAAAGAGTATATGGTGGCCATTTTCAAAGAGTTATATGTTTGGGATAATATTATTTATGTTTAGACTGAGGTAAATAAAAAAATACTATTACTGTACGTTGGAAATGTGAATACTCAAGGGGTTTTACCCCATGTATAAAAATAAAATAAAATAAAATGTGAAATCTTGGTATTAAGGAATATTTGACTTTTGAGTAAAATATTCGTACTATCGTAGAAAGAATTAATAATAATTATAGTGGTGAAATTTGTAATTAATACAAAAAAAAAAAGGGTAGTATAGTAATGGGATACAATTAATGGTACACATTATATTTAGTAATATTATTTCATAAATAAAAAATGTTGTTGTTAATTGGTGGTATACTAATAACATTACTATCAATAAATACTGATATTGTTAATTGGTGGATTAGCAATACAATTACTATTATAGTTCCCAAATAACGTTATTGTTAATTCCAAATACTTCATCCACTATATATTGTCATTTAGATTTTCACGACTAAAAGTGAATTGGGAAAAAGGGTCTATAGAGACATATAGCCAGCACATCTTTCCAGATTTCCATTTTAATTCCCACATTACTATTTACTTAATATAGTGTATATATATTAATGCTTAATAGGCATACATCTTGAAATATGCACATAATAATCTCTATGCACCTTTACGTATTTGAAATTTTAAATTTGGATCGCATTTTACACATTATATGACCTGTATTATACAAAATCATTTTATGCTTGTCGGACTGTTTTTATACACATCATTATATCCTTTATATTTTCAAATTAATTTTGAAAGGTAACTCTCTTTCTGAAAATACTCATGGTATAAATACATTTACTCGTTACAAATTTGAAAAAATAAAAGCAACTATTTCAAATAAGTATAAATATATTTGCTCATTGAAGATTTGCAAAAATAAGACCAGCTCTTTCAAATATACAATTTCATCCAACAAATATGGTTTTATTGAAGATACAGATATTTTCTTAGCAACTACATTAGAAATGACATATTTTGGGACTATGATGAGATTCTTCATGAAAGTTCCTTAAATTTAAAGTCTTGAAGGTGCTATGTTTCAATATAGAAATGCCTTGTTAGCATAAGGTCATCTAATCATTTAGGTGTATAATCAAATACAAAAAAAATAAAGTACATTGTAAGATGGCTTAAATTCTTTTCCACCTCTTTTAGAACCATCAGACATGTAAGATCATTTAAATCATTCTTGCATCACTTTTCCCATATTAGTGCATTGATTAGTTTAATGGTTATAATTTGATGGCTTAAGGTAAATAGTATTATGGGGAATAGTGTAGTTGGTTATAAACATTTTGTTTGATGGTCACTTCGTAGGTGCCTTACAAATTTTAAGCAAAGGGGCCTCCTTTAATCTTCTCTACTGTGAAGATTTAATTCCTTGCCATGGGTAGAGTACTTTCCCTTATTGTTTTTTCCCCAACAAAGTACCTTCATAGGAGTACTTGTGTGTACCAAGAGGTTGCTTCATGTGTTTTTTCCTCAAATGTTTATTTGATGGATTACTATATTCCTAAGTAGTATAGTGTGATTCATGGTGTTTAGATATGTGTGGAAAAATTAGGTAACTGAATGATGTTTATAAACTTTCCACATGTTCAATTATTGGGTAGACAGTTCTTCTCCCATTAATTACATCGCTTTATATCCTCTAGGTTTTTAAAAAAATAATAGTGTGTGTGATTTTATAATAGTTATATATACAGATTTTGAATTAAATTTTAATCTGTGTTTATATTTGGTGAACTTGATTATGCATATAAGGGAATTTGTATGTTTCTTTATTGCTGTATGCTATTTTTAAAAAAATGTAGTTTAACTTTAAATCCATTCCTTAGATAGAATAATTTTTCCCATTTTTTTTATAGTGCTAATTTTTATTTGTTGATCTAACTACAAATATATGACTAAGTGAACTAATAAAATAACTCCCTTCGTCAATTCCAAGCATGCTCATAAAGAGCATCATTATTTCATTTTCTAAGCATTTCTCGATGAAGATCTTGTTTCTATTATGGTTTTCATGTTCGCACCCCATTTCCAAATGTCCTTTTACAAATCACACACATGCAACTTTTATTGCTATCAAATACTAAAAGATGTTCCTCTTACGAAACTCCCCAGGTGATGGCAAACTAAAATAGAAGTACATTGTAAGATGGTTTAACTTCTTTTCCACCTCTTTTAGAACCATCAAACATGTAAGATCATTTTAATCATTTTTGCATCACTTTTTCCCATATTAGTGCATTCCTTGGTTTAATGGTTATTATTTGATGGCTTCAGGTAAATAGTATTATGGGAAATAGTGTAGTTGGTTATAAATATTTGTTTTATGGTCACTTGGTTGGTGCCTTACAAATGTTAAGCAAAGGGGCCTCCTTTACTATTCTCTATTGTGAAGATTGAATTCCTTGCCCTGGGTAGAGTACTTTCCCTTATTGTTTTCTCCCCAACGAAGTACCTTCATAGGAGTACTTGTCGTATACCAACAGGTTGGTTCATGGTTTTTTGTCAAATATTTACTTGATGGATTACTAATTTCCTAAGTAGTATATTGTTATTCATGGTGTTTAGATATGTGTGGAAAAATTGGGTAAATGAATGATGCTCATAAACTTTTCACATGTTCAATTATTGGGTAGCCAATTCTTCTCCCATAAATTACATCACTTTATATCCTCTAGGTTTTAACAAAAAAAAATTAGTGTGTATGAATTTATAATAGTTATATATATGGATTTTGAATTTAATTTTAATCTATATTTATATTTGTTGAACTTGGTTATGCATATAAGGGAATTTGTATGTTTCTATATTGATGTATGCTATTTTTTAAAAATTGTTGTTTAACTTATAATCTGTTCCTTAGATAGAATAATTTTATTTCTATTTAAAAATGCTAATTCTTATTTGTTCATCTAATCACACATATATGACTTGATTGAACTAATAAAATATCTCCCTTCATTGATTCCAAGCATGCTCATAAAGAGAATCATTATTTCATTTTCAAAGCATTTCTCGATGAAGATTTTGTTTCTACTATGGTTGTCATGTTCCCACCCCATTTCCAAATGTCCTTTTACAAATCACACACATGCAACTTTTATTGTTATCAACTACTTAAAGATGTTCCTCTTACGAAACTCCCCAGGTGATGGCAAACTTTCACCCACCAGCAGACATTATCACGATATCTAGCAGCTCGTCTGAGGGAGACATTACAGGATCAAAAGCTAATGCTGGTCCTCCCTCACCTTCAGACTCTTCTTTTGTTATTTGGCCTGGCGTGTACCAAAGCAACGTTGCAGTCCTCGCAGAGAACATTGTGAGAGGTTGTGAAGACACTATTGAAGATGCTAAAAAGACATGCAAAGAACCCTTCTAAGTGGAAAACCATGACATCGAGATGGTGCAACAGGCAGTCCAAAAATTCCATACAACTTATTTTGTTCTTGATGCGTACTGCGACTTCCTTCGAGCAATGAAGTATGATGCATTGTATGGAATGGGAAATGGTACTAGGATTAAGGAAGACTTTCTAAAACTCCTAGCAGACATAAAGTAGATTGTAAATAGCTTGCTTAAGATAGCTACTTGTTTTTTTTGAGGTGTTGGGGATAATGGTTTTGCTTTTGACACAACACGACAACATCGACTTACGATTTTTTGTAAAGATGGGCAGCATGGCTTTCCTCTCGATATATAATGTATACAATGGCTGCTAATCATCTGACCCCTTCTTTTTTCCTAGCACAACAAAGTAGTTAAACCTTATATCTGGTGTTGCAAAATCTACTATGCAGTGGAAAGAATGTACAACTCCTTCCCCCCCCCACTCTACTACTTTTTCCTTTGGTCCTTTCCATTGTACATATGCATCTACCAATATGGCAATTGACTCAATGTTTCTACGCATTAATTTTTTGTCTTCTTTGCTTCATGTATCTTCAATCTAATCTAATTGAACTATACAGATGCATCTTTGAGCTATTGCAATCAAAACTATACATATTCCATGTATGCAAGTGACTAAAAATTAGTATAGCTGATGGTAAATTGCATAGAGAGTGTCTATTTTCCCTTTCCTTGCTCCACATAATGAGGTAGATGTTTATAAAAAAAATGTGCATAACTGACTTTCCCCTAGCTGTGTTGCTACTTGCACCTATTTCAATTTAGTTTGCTTGAATCTTTTTTTGACTGATTGACCTTATATACCAATAAGTTGATGTAGTTTGCTGGAAGGGTTGTTCTATTGACTTCTTCACACAATCGACTTACATCCAATACATTTCTGCAGGATCCTCTCCTTGCCTTGCACCATGGCAAGCTTATTGACTCCATATGCAATTAGATTGATGCATGGAAGAAATGTCGCTTTGGAACCTCATGTCCAAGTCATAGCTATCTCAAGTTTTGGCTTCGAATATACACACATCAATCGATATAGGTTGGAAATCTCTGATGGTGTGCATAAGCACAAAGCATCATTACCAACTAAGTACAACTCCTTCATAGAATCCAATGTGCTTGCACCTAGCTCCATCGTGCAATTGAAAAGATACAGTTGTCCTCAAACAGGTAGCACACGGTATGTTTATGAACTAATTTCTATATCGCACAAGAATACGTGATACCTACTCTCCTCTTAGATTTTGTTACTTATACTTTGTCTTGCTTTAAATATTAAGGTGGATTGTTATTGTCGACCTTGAAATTGTGCACACAACACATGCTATTGTTGGGGAGCCAGTTTTCCTATGCACAAAAGACCTTCAACAACTTGGGCACTCAATAGGAGAATCCTCTGGCTTGGCCACATCTTCAAAAAACCCTTTCCTTCCTGAAAGACTACCTCCTCGATGTCTCCTATTTGGTGTCAACCCGATCCTGCCGAAGGAGGCACCATTGACAATAACGCCTATCAAAAACTTGAATCCATTTCAGCCAAGGTGGACTGTTAAAGGTCGTGTAACTGTGAAATCTGAAATACGTAGCTACACCACACAGAAAGGAAGTGGCCATATCTTCACCTTTGATATCATAGATTGTGAAGGAACAGAGACACATGTGACATGCTTCAATGAAGCAGCTCACACCCATTGTGATAAAATTATCGCAGGAGCTACATACACATTGTCTGGAGGCACGGTTCGACCTGCTAATAGAGTCTATAACAAGCTTAATAGTGGGTTGGAAATTTCTCTTGACCCTGACTCAAGGGTTTCCCTCTGTGAAGATGATGATTCCATCCCTAAAGAGCAATTCTCTTTCACACCCCTCAATGCATTGATGAGCAAAAGCAACGGTTCGAATGTTGATGCAATTGGAATTGTCACTTGTGTACATCCATGCACCACCATCAGGAGAAGAGATGGGATAGAGGTCACACGACGGACTTTAACAATTATTGACATGTCCAACACAAATATAAATGTTACTTTATGGGGCTCGTCCGCCGAAAAGGAGGGTGCACAGCTGCAAGAGAAATACCTCATGCGTGAATCTCCAGTTCTCGCAATTAGGAATGGTCATGTGTCCGAATTCAATGGAAAGGTGATCAGCACCTCATCCACTACAAGACTATCGATAGACCCTCAAATAGAAGAGTCAAAACGGATTAAAACATGGTTTAAAGAAAAAGATAGTACAATTCATGCTTTGTCTACTAGCTCCTTTCACATGCCCCCACCTACTAGAAGGCTTACGATCAATGCCATTCGTGAAGAGGCTCGAAATACAACACACCCTCTACAGTGCATGTTGGTGGCAACAACACGATTCATAAAAACTGACTCATTATGTTATCCAGCATGCCCTTCCCGCTCAAGTAACAAGCCTTGTAAGAAAAGACTATCACAGACAAATGATGGAAAGTGGTTTTGTGGAAAATGTAATGCAATAATTGACACCTGTGACTATAGATATATACTTCAAGTCAAGTTGCAAGACCACACAAATATAATATGGGCAATCGCATTCGACGAAGGGGAGACACAACTCATGGGCATGCCTGCAGACAAACTCTACAATCTACAATTTGATCAAGCTGCTGATAGAAATGTGGAGGAGGTGATTAAGAGTGTCTTGAACAAACATTATGTATTCACACTGCGTTGTAACCTTGAAATGTACAATGCAGAGGAATGCTTAAAAGCAACCATTGCCAGGGTTGAACAACTAGATTACATTGAAGAGAATAGCTTTTTGCTTAAAAATATCCAAGAAATGTGCAATGTAAAGGCTTCTCCCCCCATTGAACCCGATGTTGTACCAGAGCTGGTTGTGCAACTCTAAGGATCGTTGTAGCCATACTACATAGCCTAATATAGTTGCCACGCTCTCTTTACAAGTGTAGTATGACTATGGATGGTATGCTACGCAAAAAAAAACTCATGTTGTAAAGAACTATGTCAATTTATTTTTTATCTAAAAAACTACCATGTTAATGCCCTTAAATGGATACAAATATGTAAAATATTGTTTTCCTTTATTCAAAAAAAAATGCCCATGTTCATTTACAAGCTTACAGATGCACCTTTGTCTACTACCTCCAAATGTTGTTCTTTCTCGTATTGCAACATGCATTCGCGAACCAATGAGGAGTATCTTTACATTTT
This sequence comes from Sequoia sempervirens, assembly GCA_007258455.2. NCBI lineage: Eukaryota > Viridiplantae > Streptophyta > Pinopsida > Cupressales > Cupressaceae > Sequoia > Sequoia sempervirens. The sequence goes on along the minus strand of VDFB02139535.1, from coordinate 21,805 downwards.
CATCTACATTTTTGCTATGCAAGCATTTTGGTTTCATCTTGTTTTGCTATGCTCGTATTCCTGATCTACCCTGCTATGTCCAGACCCGCATATGGCAGACTCCTCAACAGGGAACAATGCAAGTGACCCATATAATAAGGAGGTAAGAAGACAAAAAAACCGAGAAAGAAATCGGGCCTACTATGCTCGCCATAGAGAAGAGATAGCTACTCGAAGGCGACAAAAAAGATTGCATGAGAGTCAAAATAGCCCCCAACAAACAGAAGCCCGAAGAATGCAAGACTGTGAGAGAAGTCGAGCTTACTATAAGCGTCATAGAGAGGAAATAAATGCAGAAAAGCACAATAGCTCTTTACAGAAACAAACATGCCTACATCAACATGGAACAATATGCAACGACAATGATAACTTCATGATGGCAATGAAAAAATTTCGTCAGAGAATAGATGCACTGTCCAACCGAAAAACATGCATTGTATGCAAGGAATGTTACCCAGGCATGCTTGTCCATTCATCAGGTTCTAATGCAACGTGTAAAAGATGTTTCGCTGAGAGAGGCATCCATCGGTTCTCTGCACTCAACAACATGGACCCAGGAGAGCAACCATTTGTTTTGAAAAGACTCACCCAAGTGGAGGAAATGCTCATTGCCAGAGTCAGCCCAGTACTACAAGTCACCCACACTCTTGGAGGCCAGTATAGATATAGTGGCCACACGATCAGCTTCCCACAAGATATCACCGACATTTCAAAAGTTCTTCCACGAAGAATACAAGAGTTGGATGTTCTCATAGTTCGAAGATTACATGTAGAAGGTCATTATTATGATTGTTATGTCAGTAGAAGTCATATCAGAGATGCGTTGCAATACAAAGTCAAATATGACCCATACTATCATGATGTTGCAATTAATTTTGAGCACTTAGAGCAATTTCCTGAAGCAAGAACAAACATAATGAATATGCTACACACCGTTGAAACCAGTGAAGACATGGTGGTTCAAAATAATGAAATTGACTCTGATGGGGATGATATTGAACGCAACACAGTACACACATCGTCATTTATGGCTAGACTTCCAAATAGATGCCGTGAGTTAGAAATTATTAAGAGAACATTAGACCTTGACGACAACACTAACAACATTATAGACTGGCCTGAAATAAACTCATCGCCAATAAATGAATACAATACTGAGGGGTTGCTTGATATGGCATTTCCAACACTCTTTCCAACTGGAGTTGCAATACAAATGCAACCACGAATTAGGGAAGTACAGATGCATGAGTATGCACTCCACTTAATGAGATTTCATGACCATAGATTTGGAAGGCATCCAAGGTTCTGATATTTCATGCTTAATCTTATGGTGCGCCATCATAGCTAGGGGCTTGCTACAGTTTTCATTAAAAAAAATGCAGAAGAAAACATGCCAACCACTATTGAGGACCTCCGAGCACACTTGAAAAACTTACCTAACACACAATTAGCTCAAGAGCTCATGCACTTTGGCTCTTCAATGCGGGGTACAAGACCATATTGGAACAAGTGTCGTGCTAAGCTAACAAATATGATCAGCCAAATAGGGTCTCCCACTTTATTCTTCACATTAAGTGCAGCTGACACAAAGTGGTCGGACCTGCAATGTTTGATCTCAGATGGTGTACCGGTAGGAATGCAAACAAATAAACAGCATTTAGAAAATGTAGTCAACAACCCCCACACCACATCATTATACTTGCATCAACGATTCACAATGTTTCGTGAAGAGGTTATTGAGAAACTCCTCAACGCAAAAGATTACTGGTACAGGTATGAGTGGCAGCACCGCAGCACCGCACATGTACATGGTTTCCTTTGGCTCCATGATGCACCAAACATGGATATACTTGATTGGGATGATAGTGTTGCTGTTGAACAGGCAAGGAAATTCTTTGACAAGTATGTCAGTGCTTGGAACCCCCGTTCCTGCATCAGCAAGAGACAACTTGATTTTTGATCTTTCCAAGATGATCCTTGCCTACTCGACACAACAGGTATATTTGCTACAGACCCCTCTCATGACTACGAAGAGATCATCAATCGTGTCCAGAGGCACACAAAATGTAGAGAGGGGACATGCTTGCGAAAGAAAGGGAAAAAACTAGAGTGTCGATACAAAGCTCCATGGAAAGAGAAAATTATATCTACACTATCATGTGACAATTGTGGGACGAAACAATATGAACCTGCACGGAATGATGATAGGCTAAACATACACAATCCAGAAATGATTTCAATATGGAGAGCCAACATAGATTGTCAGCCTGTCATTTCGCGAGCAGTTGTTTTGAAATACATTGCCAAATATGCATCAAAAGCAGAGAGAGCATCTGAGACTTGTACTGATATGCTAGCAAGAATATCTGCAACCCAAAAAATAGATGTCCCGGCCCTTGCAGCATACCGAAAGTTCATGGCAGAAATCGTGGTAGAGCGTGATATTGGAGCACAAGAAACATGCCATATGCTTCAAAAACTTCCACTTATTATTTGTAATCTGCCGTTTACATCTTTGAATGTTGGCCAAAAAATGTTCCATCGAATAGCAAGAGGACCACATGAAAGCCATCTATAGCCTAGCTACCTTCATTCGTACATTAATCGACCTCTAGATTTGGAAACAACAACGCTACTTGAATCTGCACGGTCTTTCACGTACTCTGCGAGTCGCAAGGGATGCAAGTGGAAAGAAAGAAAGGTCAAAGCGATTGTCAATGTTTTCCCAAAGTTCTACACCATCCCAAACGAGGACTCAGACCAGTTTGAAACATTTTGTTGGAGTGAGCTTCTACTGTACAAGCACTTCCGAAGCTTCGAAATTGACATAGGGATAACTAAGGATACAATACTTGCAAATTGGAAGCAAATGAATGCATCCAAATATGATGTATGGCATGTCCCCCGCACCGCCCCCTCAGACGAAAACACCAGCGATGCAGAATCAGATAGCGAAATTGAGGTGGACACAAGGGGCATACTTGAAATGAATGAATGGGAATTATTTTCGCAAATGGGCCCCTCAAACAATATCAACGTACATGAGCTTGACCTGCTTGGCAGGCGTGAGTTTGATAGCAGCTATAAATGGGAACAACTTGCAGTGCCCCAGGAACTTCACGAAATCGCCACACAATTCATAAACATGAAAAAAACATGTAGCCATGAAAGGCATGCTCCAAGTAAGTATGTTGTCCCAGACTATACATTATCTTCCAAACAAAAACTAGCACTCACACATATTATCAACCATAGCAAGCATCACTCAAATAAACCATTGTACATGATTATTCAAGGGACAGCAGGTATAGGGAAATCATACTTGATTGCTCGAATAAGAAAAGCACTTGATAGTTACAATATGCACCAGCAAAGCCAGCTACTCACATTGGCTCCTACAGGGGTTGCTGCATTTAATATACATGCATCAACTATACATTGAATGGTTCGAATCCCTGTCAAAGAAATGCACCCATTGCAAGGACAATCATTAATAACATTTTAGGAAGAGATGAAACACATAAGATATATATTGATTGATGAGATGAGCTTCATAGGACCAAAGTTGCTACTGAAGATAGATGCAAGACTACGTGAGGCCTTCCCGCATCGACAACATCTTTATTTCGGTGGGGTGTCAATAATCCTGATTGGTGACCTTGCACAGCTCCCGCCTGTAATGGACAAGCCTATTTACACATCACACTCAAATGCAAAAACACTATGGGACCTGTTCACGACCGTTGTCACCTTAGACACAGTGTTTCGTCAACAAGGTGAGACTCCAGAACAATGGAAATTCTGTCAACTATTGCAAAACATACGCAATGCAAAGCATCACAAGAGGATTGGGAAACACGCACAGACAAGCATCTCACCTCTACCGAAAAAGAAATGTTCGACAATTCAATGCACTTATTTGCTACCAATGATTTAGTTCGACTTCACAATAGAAGAATGTTAAAATTGTTAAACCGTCCAATTGCAATAAGTGCTGCAACTACCAGCAGGACTGAAGCAGATAATGCAACTACTGATGAACAACTTGAAAAGCATGTATTGCTTTGTAGAGGGCAACGCATCATGCTGACAACCAACATATGGACACATGCAGGCCTTGTAAATGGAGCTCTTGGTGAAGTTGTTGAGATAGTTTACAGCCTTGGTTCCAGACCACCAGATGTTCCACTTTATGTAGTGGCAAGGATCGATAATTATAGTGGGCCAGCATGGAATGAAAAGGACCCCAAAAGTTTACCAATAGTACCTGTATCATTGGGCAGCCGTAGACAAATTCCGCTCACAATGGCATGGGCTATTACCATACACAAATCCCAAGGCCTAACGCTTGCCAGAGCAACTGTCGACATTGGAAAAATAGAACGACAAGGACTAACATTTACAGCTATATCCAGAGTGAAATCATTGAACAACCTTCGTATTCAGCCAATGTTCTCCTTTGAGAGATACTCAAAAATGCATAACCACCCATACACAATTATGAGAAAAGAAGAGGAAGCCCAATTACAACAACTATCTCTAAAAAGCCAAGGTACACAACTCTTTACCCTTTCTCCCTCACGTCGCTCCTACTTCTTCTTATATCAACAATTTCTCTTTTACAAAACTAAACATGCCGTCAACAATGTGCATGTCCTTTGAGTAACTTTTTAATTTTATTGGCAAAAAAAAATATTTCCCCTTTATTAGTGTTATAATAAATTGCACATGGAGCAATCATTGTACATGTCAACAAAAAATATTCCCAGCTAACCATTCCATTCCTTTTGCTTTGCAGGCCTTGAAGCCAAATGGCATATATCGTAGCCCCTCACCCTCAAACACCAACAATTGTACTGTATATTTTTTCAAAAACAAAAAAAAGTTCCACTGCAAAATTGCTCCCCAACATTTTGACTTTTCATAGCACGCATTTTGTATATCATGAACTACCAACAAAAGTACTTTGTCCAGTTGAGCTAAAATATTCCACCACTTCAACCATTTAAGATAATATATTGTGTTGGCCATACACTACCATAGTATACCCTCCTATCGGTGTAACCCTTGCGCCTTGCTAAGGTGCAAGCTAGTATAATATAAATTATATATCTATATATGCCAATAAGACAATTTTGTGTACTAAGACATGGTTTCATTATGCTATTAACAGAGTTTAGATTTATAAAAGTATATTATAAGAAATTTAGTGTTTAACCTTATAACTTGCATTCTCAAAAGAGTTAATGGTAAAAAAAAAGCTCTATTTTGTTTTAACAGACGAAAATAAATCTGTAACCGTTTTATGAAGGAAAGTTTTAAATTATTAAAGTTTGTTTAAACCTTTAAAAATGATCTGAAAGTCTTTATTTACTGTCTCATTATGCTATTAACAGAGTAAATATTTTTAAAAGCATATTTTCAAGAAATTTAATTTTTAACCTTATAGCTTGTGCAAACTCATTTTAAAGGGAAAAAATGGGCAAAATAAAGGTAAAGCATGCAACTTTTTTGAGCAGATAAAACTGAAGATGTCACCACTGTGCTTCGCCACAAGTCTCCGTTCAGAAGCACAGGAAGCTCTAAAAATGCAAATCTCAAACCTTACCCTCCCAACTGCCTTCTCCCGTGGAGATAACAACCACCAACTCGCCGGAAGGAGATAGCGCGAGGCTCACAGCTGCAATTTATGTTTATGCTGCTCACATGCCTTGTGGCCTGGGCATGAATCTATTCATGGAGGCGGTGGAAACAAGAATGCGAGAATAACAACCCAAGAATTTTCCAGTCTTTGAGATTATGTCCTAATTTCTTCTACTACAATGTCTTTGCAAGGCAACATAAAGCCTGAAGCCATTTACAATAAGTGTTTACCAGTCTTTAATCGCATATCTAATAAACGATCTTCCCCACAAAACCATTGCTTATGATAGCTCAAGCAATAAGAACGATTGAACGAAATTGTTGCAGAAAATTGCATGCACAGAGGGAAGGTTTGTAGGCAGAAATGGTTTTGTGGAGAGCAGAAATGGCTAAGTGCGTAAACCGGAATGACAGAAGACATTAACATCAATTAAAATTTGAAGATTTGGCGGGCTAAAGAGAATCTCCCAGAAAAAGCTAAAACATTAATTTTGTTGACGTTTCTGACAAAGTCAGCGAACAGCCACAGCTGCGCCAATAATTCATGCTTTATGCACATAACGCCATTGGAAGCATATGGTGCATCCTGATGGCTGGATAGCCGAAAAGAAATAACAGATAATAGAAGCTGTCAGGGAATTGGCTATGCAGCCTACAAAACGAGCATGATTAAATTCCACTAAACACCCAAAACTGGACATTAATAAATGAGGATATTTGAATTAATGTTCGTAATTATCAGCTCTGGTGGCACGGCTGACTGATCCAGCGTATTATCAGCTGTCATCTTATAAACTTATAGTAGGATTTCTTCATCCCTCCTTCATTGTCATTAATCCTACTATAAGTTTATAAGATGGCAGCTGATAATACGCTGGAGACCGATCAGTCAGCCGTGCCACCAGAGCTGATAATTACGAATATTAATTCAAATATCCTCATTTATTAATGTCCAGATACTAAGTTTTGGGTGTTTAGTGGAATTTAATCATGCCCGTTTTTGTAGGCTGCATAGCCAATTCCAAAGAATTCAAAGCCTCTGTAGCGTTTTTCTTATTTTCCAGGTTTCAATTTATCTCATATCCTTTTAAGTTTTGTTTGGTAAATATTTGTTCTCCAAATGTTTTAGAGAGTTCTTTTCGCCTGTTAATGTTGTTTCATGACTATATTCTACATATATTTTCGTTCCCTTTTCAGCTTTGTCCTCTTTCTTTTCAATCTTCAAAAATTTCTGATGCATTGTGAGGATTTTAAACTGTCGCGAGCTTGGCATTTTGGGTGTAAAAACAATAACCTAGAAATTTTTCTCTATATTGAAATAGGCAACTTGCTATTTTCGAGTTTAGATGAACTGACAGCTTCTATTATCTGTTATTTCTTTTCGGCTTCCTACATACTTTCCCACAAGAAATGAAATGTTTTCAGTTTCTAATGAATCTGCTAAATCTTTTTGGTGCACTAGTCATATTTTAAACTGTCGCGAGCTTGGCATTTTGGGTGTAAAAACAATAACCGAAAAAGCTTTCTCTATATTGAAATAGCCAGCTTGCTATTTTCGAGTCCGAGATGAATTGACAGGCTTCTATTATTTGTTATTTCTTCTGTTTTCTAGTACACTTTCCAAAAGAAATGAAATGCTTTCAGTTACTAATGAGTTTTCCAAATCTTTTTGTTGCACTAGTCCTCTCATAGCATAGCCATGGCTGGTGAAAAGAAAATGATCTGCACAGTTGAAATGGAAATGGTAGAGTATGTAGAAGTGGTGATGATGTGCAGATTGAAGAAGACGTTGAAATGGATTATCTGAACTGCGAGGAGGAGGATACAGACGTCTTCATGCCAGATGCACAGGTAGAAGAAGACGATGTGCTAATCGAGTACCTGAACGAGAATACAGACTTCGTGATGGAAGACGCAGAGATAGAAGAAGATCGAGAAGTGCGATTAGAGTGTTGGGGTTCATGCAACTATCAATGTATGTAACCATAAAGCCCTTTTCTTTTGGATCTCTGTGCATCCTTAGAAGTTGGATTTTGACCTTGATTTTCTATAATAATAAGTCTGATTGATATTGCAGATCCGAATTGGACCTATAATAATAAGAGTAGTGAACATGGATTCGTTCCATCAAAAAGAAGACGTTTAGTGATATAAGCTTTCCGAGGAGGCGTTGGAGGCCTCGTGTTTAATTACGGTACAGGTCAGAAATCATACCCATAAGCATTAGACAAGCTCTTCAGGAATGTGATAAAGAATTGAAGTAGTGATTACAGTTATTTTTCTGAAACAAGCCAATGATCTGTTTTATTGTGTTAACTTACAGGGGTTATTAGGGTTTCTCTTCGATTCTAACAGTCACACACTAGGAATATTTTTTTTTCGAGGAAGGCTGGGAGACGCCTAATTTTAGTGGCTCTTTTTTCACGGACAGAGTTCAAAGAATTGAAAGCCTCTGTAGCATTTTTCTTCTTTCCAGGTTTCAATTTATCCCCTATCTTATTGTGTTTTGTTTGGTAAATATTTGTTTTCGAGAATTCTTTTCGCCGACCAAAGCTGTTTCAATATTCTACATATATTTTCGTTCTTTTTCAACCTTGTTTTCCCTTTAATCTTCAAAGAATTGTGATGCATTGTGAGGTTTTTACCCTGTCGCGAGCTTGGCATTTGTGGTGTAAAAACATTAACCAAGAAAGCTTTCTCTATGTTGAAATAGGCAGCTTGCTTTCTCTATTATTCGTTATTTCTTTTCGGTTTCCTGATATACTTTGCCAAAAGACATGAACCACTTTCAGTTACTAATGAGTTCGTTAAATTTTTTTGGTTCACTACTCATCTGATAGCATAGCCACGGCCGGTGTAAAGACAGTGATCTGCACAGATGTGGAAATGGAAATTGTAGAGGAGTATGTGGAAGTAGTGATATGCATATTGAAGAAGATGTTGAAATGGATTATCTGGACTTGGAAGAGGAGAGGTCTTCATGTCAAATGGACAGGTAGATGAAGACGATATGTTAATGGAGCACGTGGGCGATGATACAGACTTGGTGATGGTAACGCAGAGATAAAAGAAGATCGAGAAATGCGATTGCAGTGTTGTGATCCATGCAACTATCAATGTATGTAACCATGAAGCCCTTTTTTTTTTTTTATCTCTGTGCATCCTTAGAAGTTTGATTTCGACCTTGATTTTCTATAATAATAAGTCTGATTGGTATTGCAGATCCGAATTGGACCTATAATAATAAGAGTATTCAACACATGGGTTCTCTTTATCAAGAAAAATACGCGCAGTGAAATAAGATTTCCGAGGAGGCATTGGGGGCCTCGTGTTTGATTACGATACAGGTCAGAAATCTTTTGAGGATTGTGATAAAGAATTGAAGTACTGATATACGGTTAATCTTGATCTGAATTATTGTGTAAACTTACAGGTGTTGTATCTGGTGCCCTCTTATACATTCTATTAAGGATTAAGATTGTTTAGAAAATGGTAGAATGTTTATAGAGTCTTCTATAAACTATAACATTCCTCGAGCTATTCTAGAAAAGAACATTCTAAGAGCTGTTGTAAAAAGGAACATTCCAGATTTTAGAATTATCTAGAAAATTATAAGCTTCTAGGCTTCAAGGACATTGTAGTATATATATGTGATTGTATAGAGCTGATGGGTATAGAATCCGGATTGTTGTTAGACACAACATTCGGATAGTTGCTAGACACAACATTTTGGATGTATTGAATGCTAGATAAAATATAAATTCCTTAGTGATTCAACTCTATTTTACCCTGTCTTTTCTATGTTCATTACTATTGTTATATTGTTATAGTTTGGGCCTGTTTTCTTACATGGTATTAGAGCTTTGTTCTATTTCTTCATGGTATCAGAGTTAGCTTCAGCTAGAGGTTTGGCTAGAGGTTCAGCTAGAGATTCAACCAGCTTCAGCTAGAAGTTTAGCTAGAGGTTCAGCTAGAGATTCAACCATGTTCAGCTAGAAACTCATTTAGAGGTTTAGCTAGAGATTCAACTAGAGATATATTGCTAGAGTGACTTGTTTGCAGGGCAGATATATTGCTGGAAGTGGTTTGTTTACAGGGCTTATATATTGTTAAAGTGATATTTGGTTGCAGGGTTGTTATATTGTTGGAGTATTGCTAGAGTGATATTTGTTTGAAGGCTGATTTTTGCTAACATGGGCTCTACAAATGAAGTTTTGTCTTTATTTTATGGAAGTGGTTTTGCAGATTGGAAGATTGCAGTCAAGAATGCTCTAAGACAGAAGGCTTTATGGAGGATAGTAAATAAAGAAATTGGGGAACCTCAACAAAATGATAGAGAAAAGGAGTTGTGGAAATGCAAGTTGGAGCAAGCTAGAGGTATTATTGGTAAAGCTTTGAGCCCCAATCTAAATAGAAGATTTGTTGATGTTGATAATCCAATAGAGCTATGGGAGAAAGATTTGAAAGAGGAATATGATAGAAGAATGCTTGGTATGCTACAGGTGAACATTAAGGGGGGATATTAGTATAATGTTCCCCTCTTTGTATCTCCCCTCTTTGAATTTTCTCTGTATTATTCTAGCCAATCTTAAGGGGGGATGTTAAGGATTAAGATTGTTTAGAAAATGGTAGAATGTTTATAGAGTCTTCTGTAAACTAGAACATTCTTGGAGCTATTCTAGAAAAGAACATTCTAAGAGCTATTGTAAAAAGGAACATTCTAGATTTTAGAATTATCTAGAAAATTATAAGCTTCTAGGCTTCAAGGACATTGTAGTCTATATATGTGATTGTATAGAGCTGATGGGTACAAAATCTGGATTGTTGTTAGACACAACATTCAGATAGCTGCTAGACACATCATTTTGGATGTATTGAATGCTAGATAAAATATAAATTCCTTAGTGATTCAACTCTATTTTACCCTGTCTTTTCTATGTTCATTACTGCTGTTATATTGTTATAGTCAAGGCTTGTTTTCTAACACATTTAAGATGAATTTGAATATTGGGATAGCTCTACAACATTGCAGATGTTTGAACGCTTCATCATAAATTAATTTGTTAGATGTTACTTTTGAATTTGGTTGGCAATAATGAATGTGATTATAGGAAAGTATTGTGAGAAGATTTACTCTTACAATTCCTATTTGCTTGGTTGGCAAATAGAGATATGGCAATCCGTCACCACCTCTTTAAACTATACTAAATATATTTTTCCCTCAAAATTGCAAGTTCAGGTGGTCTTGAAGATTGCATGTTTTTGTAGTTCTGGCCTTTGTTGATCAGAATGTTATAATCAATCTTGGCGAATGCACTAGAGTTTTCATATAATAACAATATTAATAAGATTTGTATCAGATATTTTAAATATATATCTTTGTGAATGCACTGTAAAATTTAGGGATGGCAAGAGTGGAGGGTAAGCCTTTGCTAGTGGAAATGTAATGTCTCAAAGGAGGAAGCCAAGATGGATTCCATGGTATTAGCAAACAAGCAAATATTGGACCTTACACTTCAACTTTGGATGGTTAGGATTTTGGTCCAAGAAAGCAGTATTGATGGCTCCCTTGTTATTTGCATTCTCTTTGTAATAGTTCAGCTATTACTTAACCATAGCTATATGTAGAGAAAGTGGAGGTTAATTTTGAGTATTTCCTAGAGCACCTTCATGTCGTTAAGCATAGTTAGCTTTGTCCCCAACATGTAGTGTAGGAAATTGCTCTATATTTGAAGGCTTCTTTTGCAATTGATGTCAATCCTATATTTTTAGATTGTTGAGATGGAGATGAGACAAGAAATGGTAATGTGGAGAAGAAATCTTATGGTTCTAATGTCCCATGTGAAAATACAAGTTCCTACATATGGGTTGTGTGTGAGGCCTAAATAGATTTTCTTAGACCTTTCATATGGTTTTATACTTTATTTATATTAATATATTATGGTCTTCTATGTGGTTGGGTGGAAAGAAAAGCTACGGTTTAATCCATTTTTGTTTATTAGTGTATATTAGTTGGTGAATATAATAATAGTGGTCACATAATATTTTGGTGCAGTCTTTGAGCAAACCTTATAGTTTTTTAAGGTATTTGGCCTAATTCTAATGTGATATTTGCAATTTTCATAATTCTAAAATTATAAACTTATCTTTTTATCAAAAATAAATAAATAAAATAATAAACTAATATGAAGAAATTTATTAAAATTGTTATTCAAAATAGATAAATATTTTTATATATTTTAGATAATCACTTTTTAAATATGTATTTTAATAATTTTAAAAAATGTTAAAATAATATATAAACATATATACAAATATTCACTTATATTATTTATTGAAAAAATTAATTATTTATATTTAATTTATTTTTTTAAATATAAAACAGACATATTTAACAAATTGTATATGTTTTGGAAAAAAAAATCATTTATAGTAAATTTTTTAATGAAATTAGTTTTAGATACTTAATAAGTTTATAAGGTAAATTTGAGATTATTTAAATTCAATCTAAATTTTAATTATTATGTTTCCAATTTTACCTTTAATTTTATATTAATAAATCTCTTGAAAATAAGAGCTACTACTGTCTTTAATAAGTTATATAAGGTAAAATTGAGATTATGTAATTTGAAGTATGAATATTATTTTGTATGTTTCTATTTTTATTTTTATTTTTTTAGGCGAAAGCCTATATGCCTATATATTATATTAATATAAAGAGCTTATTACAAAAATGCCAGAAATGGTAGAGAGAAGAGTCTTCAAAAAATATACATAGGATTGTTTATTTTCCACCCATATATCCAATACAACAATCCAATACCAAAAATGGATGCCTCTATGAAAGCATTGAGATACTAAACATAACCCATATTCACTGTTATCTCCCCATATAGACCCTGAGTATATTCAAAATATACAAAACTAATCGAAGCACTACATATATTAATATATGACAATAACTGAAACCTATTTACAAACCATCCCTAAATGCCATACACTAGAATGAACCAGATTTAAAACCATCGCAACAAGGACAAAAAACTGAGTTTTCATCTTGTACACCTTGAGAAAGAACCTACATATGACTTGTTGCAATTTCCTATGAGTGGACTATAATATTAATATGAAGAACTTGAGGAGCCATTCTATTAGCTCTATGAATCAGTGGTCCACCAGAAACTTGCAGCCCTTGAATACAATCATGAGCTTTAAGGAAAGAAATGGCATGAAATTTCCTTCTAAACTGGTGCTTTTCCTCCCAATTGAACTCAAAGTGATGTTTGTGAAGTGCTTGATTCAAAAAGGATGAAGAATCATGCATATTTGATAGAATGATTTGTTGTAATGCCTTTGCATACCTTTTCTTATGTTGGAGAAAAAGTCGAGGAAACAATCCCCCAATAGAGTCATCCCCTTTGTTGAAGTCGTACTATTGCAACCCTTTCAGCAAGGCATTATCCTCTCTAGGTAATGCCCGAATACCACCTTGTCTGCTATCACTTTTAAAGTATTGTAATTATGCACCAAGTCAAGGATATTGGAGAGGAAGACAAACAAGAGGTTTGGTGGGAAAATATTTCTTTGTGAGTCTGTGTGGAGAATCTCTTCACCAATGATTATTTTGATACACTTCAAAACCAACAAGCATTTCACCTTGAAAATTGATTGCAATTGGTCCCTTTCAATGCAACTAGAGAATGGATCTTCCCATGCCCACACCGCCATTGGAACTCTTTAATTGTGCACACGAAACTCCATTATTCTATAACATGCACACAAAAAGTTAGCTTAAATCCCTGCAAAGAAAAAATGATTTTGACACCACTTTGAAGATGCAAAAGTAATTGATTTGCATTAGATAAACATCCGTTAATAAAGCCGAGAAATGCCACATTTCCCAAATGGAGGATTGTAGAAAAGATAGGATTTTAATTGTTGGCATGATTGATATCTACTTTGGCAACAAAAAATTTACAATATTTTGTCTGCACACATGTCTTGTATAGCTCCTGTAATGTGAATTTTCCACCTCCTCTTCATACGCATGTGAAAAATCATGATTATGCATGTTAAGTACTGAAGTTGTACTCACACAAAATGGGACATTAGATACCGGAATCATTACCATGACAACCTCCAAATTTTCATGCACCGATAGAACTATTGGGTTATGTATAAACTAATATAACCACACTTCCTTTGCTCCAAATTTAACCATGCAACAAAACTACAAAAATCAGAGCAAATAGCCCTGCAAGCCATCTTATCAAAAGGAACTTGAACCATTAATTAAGCATGTGTGTCATCTCTTACAAGAAGGATGAGCTCATCTTGATGATGGTTACTAAGATGATTAACATCTTTTTAACATACTTTGTAAACAATCACATGAGAGATTATGGATTTGAAGTTTGATAAGATAGGCTCTAGTCCTATTAGAAGAATTAACTCAAGATTAAAGAATACATTCTTTTTCAATAATTTCCCTTAACTCTATTAAATCTTGAATGTTATTAATATTTCCTTTTAAAAAAATTTCCTTCTGATCACACCCCATATTATCTAAATGATCTGCAAGAGTATTTCCTTCCCTATAAATATGAGAGATCTGGAAGTCATCAAATTCATCTAACAATTTTCAAACAATCTGCCAAACTTACTGCATAGACCAATTGAAGCAAGTTCTTTCTTTCCAAGCATTTACCACTATCAAAGAATCATGTTCAATGTGAATTGCTTTGATTCAAAGTTCTTTTGCAAGAACTAGTCCATGAAGAAGGGCCATTGAATCTATCATATTATTAGTCCTTGGTGGTATATTTATTGATATGGTTGCCTTAACAATACCTCTTTCATCCCTAATGCAAATTCCTACTCCTGAAGAAAGAGGATTCCGTCTAGATGTCCCATTGAAGTTCAATTTATAGAAGCCTTCCATTGGTGGAAACCATTTAATTGATCTCCTATCCACTTTTGCATTATGAGGTTGTTTCAGGCTTCCTTTAAAAGGAAGCATTATATGCTTCCAATTCTTCAGTATGTTATTATCCCATGCCAAAAACATTTACCCCACATTTTTATGATCTTTAACCCATGTATTTACAACTTTTGAAATTGATTTTCAATCAAAGCATGAATAGAGTGGATGGAGGCCAAAGTTTTTCTAAAAATGCATTTATTCATTTCCCACCATATGTCCCATACAACCAATGTTGGGATAGCTTGCTAGATGCATGCAAAAAAAAGAAGACTTCTATAACACAAGCCAAGAAGAAAAAAGCTCCCATAATAAATTCGCTAGTGGAGTAGAATAATTCATTTTTTCCAAAACTAAAAGCCACAAAGATTGAGCAAAAGAACATTGAAAAAAAAGTGACCATGAACCTCAAAAGTTTGATTACACAATAAACAATTGAAAGGCTCTACAATTGCTAATTTAACCAGTCGATAACTTATTAGACCTCTTTTTCTCAACACTAACCATGCAAAACTACCCACTTTTGGAAGGACCACACTATTCTAGTAGAATGAGAATGCTCTCTAAGATTGTATGGAGTCACCCCTATTGAGGATTTCCTTGTACCCCTAATTAATTGAATAAGAACTATTTTTAGATGGTGCACATATAACTCGATCAACTTTCCTTGATACAAATACTATTCTACTATCCAAAATATGTGTCAATAAATCTTTTTGAACTTTTAATATTTGTAAAGAATAAAAGTCTTTCCAAACCACCTTCCCTGATGGAGACTCAACTAAGTTAACATAGTCTACTAATCTTGTCTCCCAAATCTGAGAAAATACCGGAATGGTTGATTGTAACTCTTAATAGTCTCTCAAGGGGGGATGCCCATTCCAAGATTCATTCCAAAAATTAACTTCATCTCCCTTATTAACCTCCCAAGAAATATATGATGTAACCACCTTTTTTCATGAGATCATGAAATTCCACATGGCCAAACCTTCAGGTGGATTGGAAACTCTAAAAAGTTCTATTAGAATCTTGACTTTCAAGATATTTGGCCCTCATCAAGGAGTACCATTTGGAATCTGACTTGGTATACATTTTCCTAATAAGTTTCCCACCAAAAGCCTAATTTCATTTGGAGATGTCATGCAAACCCACTCCTTTAAATTTTTTTGATGCCATACTATCCAAAGAGATTAAAGGGATTTTTTGGCATCACTCATATTCCCTTTCCAAAGAAAACTTCTTATAATCTTCTAAATTTGGTCAACTATTGTGTTAGGGGCCCTTAGAACTAAAATAAAATAATTAGGTATTACAGAAAGAACTAATTTTATCAATAGAATTTGACCTAAAAAGGAAAACCACCGAGCTGTACATGCACAAATTCTTTGCTTAATTCTCTCAATGACTCTATACCAATAAGCTAGTTTATTAGCCCCCATGAAAAATGGAATTCCTAAATACTTATAAGGTAGATCCGCCTCTTGGAATCCTAATATTATAATAATTTTTCTTTATATAGCAGATTTAGAGTTGAACACATAGATTTTTGAATTTTGAGCATTTATCCTTTGACCTGACGCCAGTGAGTATTTATCCAAGACCTCTTATATTTTCTTTGCTTTTGAAAGAGATGCTTTCCAATATAATAAGGTATCATCTGCAAATAAATTATGAGTAACTGACACATCTATTTGGGGGATAATAATTCCTTTCCATAATCCCTTGGAATGCTTCTCCTTTGTAGCCCTACTCAATGCCTTTTCCATGATTATGAAGAGAAACAGTGACAAAGGGTCACCTTGTCTTACACCTTGCATTGCTTTAAAGAACCGATAGAGAGAACCATTGATTATCATTGAGAAATGTGCACCTAAAAGGCATGACAATATCCACTTACAATATTTGTTAGAAAAACCAAACTTATCGAGCACTTTGATAAGAAATTCCCAATCCACTCTGTCATAAACTTTTTATTATAGTATATGAAATATTGTTTTTAAGAGTGTTAAAGTATTTTAATTAAAATGTGTAATTTTTTATATAATTATAACTAAATTTAAAAATGTTTGATAAAAGTGAGAAAGTATTGTGATCACATTTGAAGCTTTTGAAAAACTATCTGATGACGTAAGACATTGTACGAGCTAGGAGTTCATTCTAGATGATGCATTTGTTCATACTCCTAAATTCAAAACATTCATTTATGAGTACAAGGGAAGAGTGATAAGAGATAAGATAAAAATAGATTAGTCCTGAGAAAGATGAAAATGCCTTAAAAGAACTCTAAGATGAAGTTGATAAGGAAATGAACAACATCACCCTTGAGAGAGGACAAGCATTGCTACAAGAAGTTTGGGTCGTGCTTCTTCTAGGGAGGGGCATTAGCTCAACCATTAGTTTGGTTCATGCTTCTTCTAGTGTGTTTCCTAAAGAGAAAAAAAAAGCTTTGCAGTTAATAAATGAGGCCAATGATAAGATCTACATAGGATCTTGATATAATCCTGACAACAACACCTTACAAATTTTGGCTGTCTACCCACTAGGAAGGAGGCCTTCTCTTATTGATATTCCCGATCATGTCTTTGGCCACCTTCTAGTACAAAGAGTAGGGAATATAGACCCTATTAAGACAATTGATCTAAATATAAATGTGGCTAAGTTTACCAAGGCTCAAATGAGAAACTAGTCAAGAATAATAAGGGGTTGATCGATGAAAATGAAAGATTGAAATGAGATGTAACCAATTACAGAGATAAATTACCCTCCTCTTTAGGACATTACTCACCACTACTGGATTGTGAAAGGAAAGTGCTCAAAGCAATGTCTCAGACTACATATTGGAAACTCAAATATGAGATAATCCAAAAAAAAAAAAGAGTAGTTGAAGAAAGAATTAAAAACTAATACATTCAAGGTAGCATCAAAATTGATATGTAAAATATTTTCCAAGATGTTTGAAAATGCTGACAAGGTCTTGATTATCTATAGGAAGACATTTGCAACTTTCAAAGAGCATGTCAGATTAAGTAACATAATGAAGGAAGTAGAGGCACAAATAAAAGCCAAAGGGGCTGGTGGTGAATCTATGCTTTAGGAATACCAAGAGGTGGTGAAAATGCATGATCATTTTCACAATATATTGACACGGGAATTGAGTGATTTCAACTAGACATTGGGTATGACCCTTCCAAACTTCTTTGATGAGGGTGAATTTAAGGATCAATATGTGTGGAAAGATGAGATCCCTAAGTATCTACCAATGGCCCTAGATGAAGTCAATGATGAGGAGGAAGTGTTGGAAAAAACTCATGTGCAATTGGGACGAATCTTTGATCTTGAGTATGCAATGAAAGACATCATCAACAATGCAAACACCTATGCAAATTTGAGATATATTGAACACTTGTCAAAGGTCAATCTATTTATTGCATGAACAAAATAAGGAAGGCATGATAATGAGCTTTCACAGTATTTGGTGCACTATCAAGGAGTATGGACCTTGAACAAATCTTCAATGATCACGGGTCCCTATTGGAGATTAATGGATCGTGATGCATCTACCTACAAACTTCTAAAAGATTTAATGTTTTATGTTTAATCAAGTTTTTATGTTTTAGTTATCAAGCAATGTGACTTTTTGTAAGAGGCCTAAAGCTTGTTGCTTCCTATATATAAAATGGGAAACCAAGGCCTGGTAAAAGGATATAGAATAATAATTCCATCATAGTAGTAGTATTAGAAGCAAATCATCTTACAAAAAGAAGACTATCATAAATAATGTTCATCATTTTTGAAGTAATATAAAATATGGTTGAATATACTTGATTAAAGTCCCAACATTGGTGTCAATCATTTGTTGATATTATTCAATTATTTGACTATCTCCAATTTACTTCTTCCATATTATTTAAATTTGTGTGTCAAAACTCAATTTACCTAAACACATTTCCTGTTTTGGTGTGATTTCATTGATTGGTTTCTTTCAAAGAATTAAATATCCTTGAACAAGATCACAATAATTTTGGAGTGCTATTTTGATTGATAAGAAGAGTCCTTTAAAATTAAATTGCCATACTGTCTCTAATTTGGTTGTCTTGTTATTCAAATCAGAAATCCCTTTTGATTTGTTATGACACATTTTTTTTCTTCTGTGCAATTTAATTGATTGTTTCCCCTAAAGGATTATAATTCCCTATCGATTAATCACAGTAACTTGATACATACCACTTGGATCAATAAGAAGAGTTTCATAATTATATCCCTGCATGTTTACATAAGATGTAAACAATCCCAAGTGCCAAATTGTTCAAATTATATACAGTAAGTAGGACATACAATATTCATCTCTTGACTCCATCAACCCAAAAGTAGTCGGCACTGGTCTTATCCATCTCATTTTAAAAATTCCATAAAATTTCATTTATACCTTCATATTTCAATCTCAGCATTAGGAGTAGGAGTAATAAATAAGCCTTCATCTATTCCACACTTTATTCCATTTTGGGTAGATACTCAAAACCCAATTAAGTCACACATCTTACTCAAATCTGCTTCAATTATTAAGGTCCACTCACCTTGGTTTAGTAGAGCCTAAAGTGAAGAGAGTCATCAACCTCATAGGTTAGCTCTATTCATTAGTTCAAAAATGTTGTAAGTCTGATCATAGAGCCTAACAACCTTGTAGGATTTGCAACCTGCATTTTTGAGACCTCACAGGAGGTAGGAATCCATCTTGGCATACCAAGCTCTAGAAGCTAGTTTGAGGCCATAGAGAGATTTGCTAAGTCTACAAACTAAGGATGAATTCTAAACAAACCATGGTGGTTGTTCCACGTAGATTTCCTCCTCAAGTTCTTTGTGAAGAAATGTACTCTCCACATCCATCTAATGTACATCCCATTCATTTTGTGTGGCTATAGCTAGTGTGAGTTGAATGGAAGTCATCTTAAAACCTGGTGTAAACATTTTTGTATAGTTAATTCTCGAAACTTGTGAAAATCCTCTGGTAACCAATCTTGCTTTGTACATATCAACAAACCCATCTACTACAAATTTAGTTTGATATAACCACCTACATTAAACAATCTTGCTTCCATTAGGAAATGAATGTGATTTTTAATTAAGGAATCATATTCCTCATTAGCAATATCCCACTCTGGTATGCTTGATGCCTTTCTATATTTTTTTGGATCAAAAATTGAAGAAAAGAAGGCATGTGGAACCCCTTTCAATCTACCTAAATTTTTCTATCATCTGCTAGATCCTATACGACTGTATCTTCCCTATGTAGAGTGTGAAATATAGGAAATATTGGTGTGGATTTAAAAATAGCCTTCAAATAAAATCATTGAACTAAATGAAAATGAACTCTCACCACTATTGTCACATTATGAACTGGAAGAAGATAGTACACTAATATTCTTCTTCTTGCATGGGTGCTACTTGTATAGTTGGTGTCAATGTTTTCAAAGTATTTTCCTTGTCTTTTTCAAGTTGTAAAACACTATAAGGCTCAAGATTGGATTCAATTGTATATTCTTTGTTGTTGTATATATACTTCATTTTACAATGAAGAGTTGAAGGCATTGCATGCGTCTTGTGAATCCATGGTATTCCTAAAAGGAGGTTGTACTAAAGAGAAAGAATTGCATACCTTGTTTAGAGTGAAATGTGTCCCATAAGAGAACATGTGCTTAATTTCAATTGAGTGAAAGTGTATGAGTCCTTGTACACATCACCAATACCAAATTTCAATGTTTTTAGGTCATGTTTATTCATCTTTGATCCTCTTGGTACTTTTTTGTATCTTTCTATTTAGTGATTTGATTTCAAGTGTCATATTCTATGCTATATAGTTAGATTGGCATATTCCTTTCATTTCTTTCTTTCTAAGAATTTTCTTAGTGGTGAACCCCTCTTTTTAATCACACCTAAGGAGACCTTGTAGAAATTTATTTTCCTAATTGGATCACTATTTTGAGATCTCTAAGGTTTCCTTGAATGAACTAGGAGTGAAATACATGCCACCCCCCTTTGTGTTTCATATCCTAAAAGGTGGAGCACCCTATTTCCTTGTGTTCATGGTTAACATGTTATAGTTAGGGTTAAGGTTAGGGTGTAATTCAAGGTTAGAGTTAAGGTTTATTGTTTATACTTTAGGGTTAAGCTTTATGGTTAGGGTGTGAGTTATGCTTATGATTTTAGAGTTGAGAATTGGGTTAGGGTTGAAGCAATCAGACTTATTATTGTCATTTACCCTTCAAGCCTTTCATTAAAAAATAATTTAAAATATACCAGCCCATAATTAAAAATTTAACTTTACCAAACTTATTGATTACATTTTCCATTATTATTTGAAATTAAAAATAAATCCAAAAGAATATAAAAAATGATGATAAATACATAAATAATAAATATTTGATAAATTATTTTAAAATTATACAATAAAGTTAAGTGTAAATGTATGTCTTAATTACATTATTATTTTAAAGTTATAGGCCAATTTTAATTATATAATTTTATTTCTATTCTATAGTTAAAAAAATATTTCACAATCACATCAAGGAATATAGATATTTTTAAAAACTTTCAATATGTTTTAAATTTAAATATATTAATTTAGAATTTATTCTATATGTAATAATAAATTAGAGAGTTGATTTCTAGATTGAAACTACATACAATTGAAATCCAAAAATAAACTCTCTAATTTTTTATACTTAATTTCAATAAATTTTAGAAACTTCCTTTTCTGTGTATTAATTTAACATTTAAAAGAAAATTATATGTTTTAAATATATTAATTTAGAAACATATTTAATGTGTTAGTAAATTTAGGAATTTTAGTCTACTTAATTTTTACAATACATTATATATATTATTTTTTTTTTATTTAATCTACCAATCAAAAATACAAGTTTTTATAAATAAGCTCTCTAATTCTTTTATACTTAATTTCAATAAATTTTAACTTCTTTTTATATATTAATTTAAAATTTAAAAATATTTTGTAAGTTTTAAATAATATTAATTTAGAAACATATTTAATGTATTAGTAAATTTAGGATATTTCTATCTACTTAATTTTTATAATAAATTATATATTATTTACATAAATAAAAACTAAACTAAAATGTTTTAAAT
>VDFB02139534.1:0-19263 GCA_007258455.2 Sequoia sempervirens | reverse complement strand
AAATTCTCTCTCATGTTTACTAAGTTGATTTACCTTCTAGTAAATTCTTGAGATTACTTGAGTATTAAGAAGAGGGTTGTTACATATGGTATCAGAGCTAACCGGGTTCAACAGACGTACCTATGAGCTCATTACGAGAAAAACTTGTTAAACATTAGTAGATTGGCTAAGGCTAAAGTTGGTTGATGCCATAATGGCATAAGGAAAAACCAAGGAAACTGTCTGGAAGACTATCTCTCCAGCATTTACCCAAGTTAATGGCTTAGAGAATGCCAATGGAGGATTTAAAACTCCAAGATCAAAACCATTCCATTAAGATTGCATATTGAAAAGATTTTGATACTCTGACTAGAAAGGTAAAACCTTAATCAGTTACTAATCAGACTAAGAGCTCAGGTAGAGTAGTGTCTGTATGAATTTAAGATTACTCTTCTTTATCAATAATTTAAGGATGGGAAGATCCGAAAGTAATCAACCAGGTGTAGGAGCATCTGATTGTTGGAAATCTTGGAAACTATATCCACAACACCTAGATAAGATGGGATGTAGTCTAAGTTCTAGATGTCTTGGAATGAGCCAAGTGGAATAAATGGATCAATAAGAATAGATTTTTATAACGTAAAATCAAGAAAAGAAGTTTGTGTTCCAATTGTAATCTTTGTATAAAATGATCTTATGATATCATCTAACAGGTGAATGATAGATACTCCAGGAAATAGGAGTGAATCTGATATAACCCCTTTATTTGAATTTTTTTTTAGCATAATGAAAGTCTTAAGGGACTTATTTGTTGATGCACTTGTAATGCAATCTCTAAACCGCTATAAGCTTTTGGAAAATTTGAATTTAGTGTTGCAATCTACTCCCTGGAGTGACTTAGTCAAGTCATGTAGTGCATTAACAGTGTTCTTCTGGATTGTGACACTCCCTTGGATTTTGATAAAATTCCTATTTAATATTGGCAAGGATTGTCATTGTTTTATTCTTTATTTTGAAATGGTCTAGCCACCGAATTTTGAAGATTATTTATCTTATGGCCAGCTGGTCAAAATTTGATTTATTGTTGGAAGAGCTCATTCTTTGATTTATTGTTGAAATCAAAACTGCTTATATTTTGATATTGAGTTGAGTTTTGTGGTGGCTATACAAGAAATTTTTGGTTGTTCACTATGTTTGATTTAATGTTCTTATTTATCATGTCCTGGATGGGCCTCTGATGGAATTGTGTAAGGGAGTAAATTGTAACAAAACACTTGATATGTCCTTAGCTTTATAGATGAAAGAAACCTTAAATGGAAAGGAATTGGTTTCGAACCCTTTTAGGGTTATATAATTGTTATCATTTTTGAACCTTGTGTTATGGTATGTGGGTGGACAGGTAGTCCATTAAGCCCAAGTGAATAGTCTCTCCAAGTCGAGTAGGGTGGTGAACCATTACTACGTGGATTGCAAAGCATATGTATATAAAACTATGGCCATAGTGAGTGTCATTGCCACAGCGTGCACTCGTCAGTTCACAGTACTCTAGACACTTAGCTAACCAGAGTTGTCGTACTTAGTAGGAGGGTATCCTTAGTAGTGCGATAGAGTTGATTAAGTGGGGGTACACACCAGAGCTCATATGGCAACTGTGAGGGTTTCCAACACAGCCTTTCATCAAAAGGTAGGACTGCTTCCAGTTAGCAAGTTTGCGGAGGAACTGCTTAAGACCTTGGTTGGAAGGAAAAATAGCTAGGTGATGCTTTCCCTCTTTTCAGTGGCATGCCGAGTCTTGGAGGATAGATGAACTAGAAAAGGAATTCTAATCCTTTCTCTTGTATTTACTTATTAGCTTATTTTGATGATGCATGAAATAAATGAAATTGGTACTTGGTGAAAAACCTTTTCAGCTAGAAAAGTGAAGGTTGATGTTACTATTTGTATCTTACATGAGGAATAGTTGTACCTTACATGCTTAATGTTGTTAATCTTTGGTATAATTCTCTTGGTGAACCTATGTTAAAAGTAGGTGTTTGCTACATGTAGAAAGAGACATCCACCTTTTATGGTGTTAGATATAACTTCTATAATTTTGCTAACAAGGTGACTCCATTTGAGATATTGGATGGGAAAAGATGTCGAACTCCTATAAGCTAGGTAAGATAGAAGATAGGATTAGCATTAGTCCTGAATTGTCGTCAGAAAAGGGGAAACAAATCAAACCAATCAAAGAGATTGGTGAAAGATGATAATAGATAGAAAAGTTTCATAAAGTAAGGAATGTTTTCCAAACTAGCTCCTTGAAATAAAGGAATCTTCAAAAATTCTTGAAGTTATCAATTCGATTGATTAAATAATCATTCTATTCTTAGCTATTACCAAGAGGTAAAATACTTTATATGAATTGCATTTGAAAGAATATAACAGATGATAATTATATTCTCAAAATGTTTTACAGGTACAGGACCAGGGAGTGGTCATGATCGAGCTTCTTAAATGAAAGGTCCAATGGGACCGGTATCTAAAGGGTAAAATGCCATGGAAAGTTTACCATGATTTTATATCAAATATATTTTAAATTCCTTATGCTTTTGCAGGATAAACAAAATATTTATCTTATTAAGATTTTTGATGGATTGGATCATTGAGGACGATGACTCTTACGAGGAGAGATATGTTACATCCCTAACTTTAACTCTGTTTTACCTTTTTACTTTTGAAGTAATTAGTAGATGATTACGCATGATTCAATGATTAGATGTTTAGGAAAAATGTCTGGAGAAATCAATGTTTTCTTGAGTTATGTTTATTTCACTAAAATTTTCATGTGTTTAAAAGTTGTCAAGATGTGATGACTTCATGAGGATTATGAAATGATTATTAATACACTAATATTTAGTTGGTGATGGAAAGTTGCATTCAGGAATCAGGTTTCCGCCCTCCAGAAAAGGAGGGAGAGCATCATCAGAGAGAAGGGAATAGATACAAGGAGTAAAACAGGTTGTCACCATCTTAAGTCTATTTCTAGTTGCTTAACGTCAACCTAGTCGTTTTGGGGATAGTGACGTCGTCAAGGTTGAACACTAGTTGTTTTACGACTAAGACAATTTTCTGTCGAGCACGATGCTTCTTATGTCGTAACGAGTTTATGTCATGTCATCAATTGTGTAATTGGTTGTTCTTTTTGTCTATTCTGGATAATAGTTTAAATTGGCTTAATAAGTCGGGGAACTAATATGGTAGCCTGATTCCTTGCAAAAGGAAGTCATTATGATGATCATCATTTAATTCGTTCGTTTTGATGAATATGCTAGTTTGACGACGTAACGACCTATATCGTCAACCTTTCTCTGACGTTAATATTTCTTAAATTATTAATATGTTAAAATATATGTTAAATTGGCAATGGCTACATAAGCTGAGAGTTAAACGATATGACTCAACTTTTATTTTAGAAGAGAAAATTACTTTGAAGAAATGGTTCAACTCGTAGAATCTTTGGTAATGGCTTTAACTTTTATGTTTATATGAAATTGCATAGTTTATATGCCTTACACAGATCCCTTAGGTCGCGGCATATCATTAAGAGGTGACAGTTCTTTATATATATATAGTTAACATCTTTATGCTAATATCAGCAAATCTCAATGCTTATCAACCCTTACCCATGATGGCATGATCAATTATTGGTCGTTGTCACTTGTTGAGTCACCCACGTGTGCCAGAGTGCTGTTGCAACCGCCGGTAGTGGCCTTGCCTTAACTGTCAATCAAGAAACGGTTATAAGGGGTGGAGGCGTCAAGAGAAGGGATAGTTTTAACTATCGGGAAAGAGTGTGTAGAGGAGGAGGGATCTCCCTACCAGGGTCTAAAAAAAATGGATCTCTTGGCCAGCGTCTGGAAGAAACGGGTCTCTTGGCCAGCGAACAGGATAAAAGAGGATTTGGTTAGCTTTGCGCATGGAAAGACATTAAGAGGAGGCCAAATGGAGGCCGAATTTGGGAAATACCTTCGCATTCGAGGGATTGTGCTCAGGTAGAGTAAAGAATGTTACCCTTACATGCATTTTCAATTATGAGTTTTCTTTTATATCGAGCTTCCACGACGTGCATATCTTATGGGGTTGATGTTTTTACTGTGGTGTCCTTATCTCTGATATATTCTTTGTAGTAATGACTTGGGAAATTACGGTCGAGCTTGAATAATATTTAAAGCTTTTCTTTTCATTTCAGAGGCTCAAGGCCTTACGACTGAGCTGTATTCCTCTCTATTCTTCACTGTGTCTAAGCTCGAGACTAATGGCGGAGCTATAATATATTATGTTCCGTTCCATGACTTTCCTGAGGCCATGGAGGCCGAGCTTCAATACATTGTATCCCTTTCTATACTAAAGCTCATAGGTGTGAAAATCGGGCTATATTGCAAGGCTTGTCACGTTATATTTGTAGCTCAAGGTCACAAAAGCCGACGAGCTTAGTGCATTATAATCCATGCTATATCTATGGCTCGAGGTCATTATGGCCGAGCACATATAATTACTTCAGCATATTCACATCGAATAACGTTGTAGATAGAATAAAAACAGAGCCAAGTCTCGAGTAAGGGGACGAGCCTAAGGAGTTCAGGGTATGAAAGGTGCCAAACTGTGGTATTGTACCTGTTAGTTATTCAACGTGCATATAACCAATATGGCCACCACGACTGTGGTGATGGATGATATAGCCTTAAATATAACTATGCTTACAACACTCAAACAAAATCTTGACTCTGCTTGCATGAAAACCCGATTGGGGTTAAAGAAGGGCTTATTAAATAATTATGACTGTACTTGTCTACCCTCAACAAAGGAGGTGGTGTGATCATCAATGATCATAGTTTTAACATATGAAAGCTTGCATGTTAGCCAAATCATCAGTATTAGAGTTTGTTGCTTTATATAACCAAAACTAATATGGTTAATATTACAAGATTTAAACTCTTGGTTTTACTTTTGAGTGATCTTCACGGGGATAGTGTTTATTAGCAAAAGCTCATAAGTGTAATTTGAACTATCAACTTTAGGAACCATTCTTTTTAGATAAGGCAAAGTATGTCTATAATATCACGAATATGATTCTATCCTATGGGATAGTTTAAATTGGAATTGAGAACCATGGATAGACTTGGGGGGGGGGGTGAATATGGATTGACTTATGATATGTTTAGAAAATGGAATATGGTGACATGGAGTCACAAATTCCCTATAACAGAGTTTAACTATTATTGATAGTTACTATGTTAACTACAACGCATCCTATGTATTTAAAGGATATGTTGACTCCTTGTTGGAGAAGAAGAAAATAGATAAGAGGAAAGTTTTATTGACTTGTAGGCGGCACTAAGTGCCTTCCTAGTTTATTGGTGGATACTATGGTTAGTATGAAACTATTATACTTCTCCGTAAATGGAAGTCATCTCTTTATGAATGGTCATGCCTCATGAGGGAGGTATAAGATATTAAAGCCTAACTTATGCTGGAAGATTGACTTAGATCAAGACTATTGATGTGAAATGATAGTATTCTTTTGATATTACATTAGTGAAGGAATACCTTGAATACTATGTTTATACATGTACGTAAAATGTGAATTTAAACAATGTCAAGTGGTCTAGGAGAGACTAGAGGCATTTTGTTCTTATGATTAGTTACACTTATGTTATTACCTTTGGAGAATCAAGGATGTTGATATTTCCATGTGTTGGGTTAGAAAAGCTAAACCCTAGTATTGAAACAAGGAGAATGTAGGGAGTCTATAACTCTTATGTCAGATATGACATTGTACATATATATTTTGATTGTCAGTGTAAGGTCGAGAAAGCTATTGAGTAAGATAGGAAGTCTTTATAACACCTTAAGAGATTCTTCGATAATGTTGAAACTTGATTAAATGCATTGAGATGTTGGGTATTGAATCTTGAGAAGTAAATGACATGACGTCATAAACCCTAGATATTGCAAGAATGCAATAGGGGACTTTTGAAAAGGTTTGAAATATCTAAATCTTTACATTACATGTTTATAATGAATTATGGATTATTTCTAAGTCGGACTGACTAGAATGGATTTTCTATACTGACTAGTTGTGTCTAGAATATCAAATAAAGTAAGAAAAACTATAGGATGGGATAGTTTCTAAGACGAGTCAGAGGTGTGTGTCTAGATGGAATGACCAATCAAAATGATCATTACTTAGCTAGAAGGGATCTAGAGTTGTATGGTCGATTGAGTTTTGTAGGACACATCACTAGGACTCAGATGGTGAAACTTGACAACTCCTTATATCTATACCCTTCGTGAAGGGCTGGGGCACTTCCAGTTAGGAAGTGTGCGGGGGACCACTTGGGTCCGCGGTTGGAGGAAAAGCACTAGGATGATGCTCTCCCTCTGTAGCAAAAGACTCACTGAGTATCGAAGTTCGACATCAACATTCCAATGCAGTGAACTCCATGTTATGGTTTATGGCAATCAACCTATGAGGTAAAACTATTCTTTATGCTAAGTACATATTTTGTGATATAAATGAATAGTGTATGGAATTCTCTTGATTCTAGTTACAATTACATGTGAATTCAAGTTGAATTTATCTAGAAAAGTTGTACTGTTGTACTTTATTTTTGTGCTTTTTAAAAAAAAATTTCTCTCTCATGTTTACTAAGTTTATTTACCTTCTAGTAAATTCTTGAGATCACTTGAGTATTAAGAAGAGGGTTGTTACAAATTCATATATATATATACATATATACATATATACATATATATATATACATGTATATATATATATGTATATATATATGTATGTATATATATATATATATGTATATATATATATATATATATGTATATATATATATATATATATATATATATATATATATGTATATATATATATATATATATGTATATATTTCACTATTAAACATATAATACATCATTTACAACCATGGAGCCTTCAATAATACACCTAATTTTCATTTTCTTTTATACCCCTCTTACTACATAGCTCTTATTAAAATATCCCATGTTTACCATATATCTTAGGTACCTATTTTTTAATGAAATTTTCATACCCCTATTTATTTATTCCCCTCATGTGTTCAACTAAACATATCATTCCCACCCCAAAAAAAATCGTTAATGATTTTAATAGGAGATAATGAAAATAATTTTTTTAATATTTTTAATTAATTGTTATAAGATATTTTTTTAAATTATAAAAATTTAGAGTTAATCTCTAATGGAAATATATAATAAAAAATTAAGGGTAACTATTTGACATGAATATGGAGTCATTCTTCATTTTATGTGTTTGGATAAAAAAAATACATTTATACGTATTCATCTAATAAACACCAAGAAACTAGAACTATAATTGTTAACTCATTTATATGTACCCATCAAAACTAAAACTCCTCCTTTTTGTTATAATGTTGCATTCCTTTAATTAAGTTATCTACTAACCTCTAAAAATATATGTTTAAATAATATGAAAGACTAGGTCTTTTTTCATATCATTGTCAAGTGAGACATTAAGTTGATCTATGAAGCCTTTTGGGTGGATGGTATAAAATAGAATCATTTCCCATTTACCTTATATATAGTTCTAAAAGTCTTATAGAGGTTAAATCCCTCCTTTTAAGACAAAATTTTATCTTCTACGTGGTGCACAAATACCTTCATCGTTTTACCCACTAAAGACTAATGAAATTTGTATGCAATATCTACATAAATAGCATAATTAATTTCTTTTTAGCCAAAAGATATAAATTTAAGTTCATAATTTCTTACCTAACTTTCTAGCCCTTAGATGCAACCCTTCTACTCTCAATATCTAAGAAATATATTAATATAATTACCTTTTCTAATCCTAATAGATAAGAATATGCCTATCCATTTTGTTTAATATTAAATACCTCATTAAAAACTTATGAATATTGCCTATCAAGTGACATCCCCAACCTTGTTGGGGAATGGATTATTTGAGCTTTCCAAAGTGATGCCCATTGCAACTCTTGTTGAGCCATCAACTATTCACATCAAGTTCTCACGGTTGTTGGCAACCTGTTCATTGACATGATAAGTTGCTTCTTGCTTGTTTCTTTAAACCCAAGGCATCTGCTCCTTGCTTTAAATCTGCTCGTTTCTTCCATAAAGGTATTCAAGTTTTTTTTGACTTATGGAACCTTGAGACCTTTGTCTCGAAAACACTCAAACAACTTGGACATGAATATCACCTCCTACCTACTGATCTCTTGCTTCTTCGAAACCTCTTTGTTCTTGGTCCCCCATCTTTCTAGATGAAGCAATCAATTATTGGGTCTTGTTGAGGAGAATATTGCTGCATTCATAGATCTTACATTTCAAATTACTTTCATTCAAACCCAGTTACAAGTATTGGAGTCTAAGCAAGCGACTCATGAATCCTTGTTAGTTGATCTTGCTTCTTAAGTAGTATTGCTTTTTCTTATCTAGGGGATACTTTTAAAAGTGAAGGTCTAATTAAGCATTCCACCCAGCGTTAAAGCAAGAATGTGCATAACTATATTTGTTTGAATATGCTTGGTTCGAATAGCACAGCTTAAATGCCTAGTAAATTAGAATTTCGACTTTAATGGAAATAATATACAGAAAAAGTGAGTAACATTCATGTGTCGTTTTAGCTTAGTTTAACTGGTCATAATATAACAAAAATCAGAGAGTTAGCTTTGATTAATAACCTCTTAAACGTTAAATATATAAGATTTGACATTCAGATTATTCTATATTAAAAATAAAAATCAAATTATTAAAGAAAATAAATTAATTTTGTCAATAAAAATAACTATAGCTTGCATGTAATCAGGAAGAACGGTACCATGAATAGCATAGTTTCACTGTGAAATCTTACATCCCATAACAAAATCAAGAAATTTCAAATGATTTTATAATATCAAGTAACTGTAGAGTTTATAAGAACATAGCCTTTTCTCTAAAGGTATGCTTATTTTCTAAATGGATAAATAATGCAACTAAACATCCTGTTAACAATTTATTTGAGAATATCAGTCGGCATAGGTCATAATAGAAAACATAACCTTAGATACAAAACAGTGGATCTGCCTATTCATGTAGTGAACAAGTTAATGGAAAAGGAAATGAAGAATTGCAAGGAGTAGAAGAGGTGGTAGAGAAGGAATAAAGGGCATAGGAGCTGCGCCTGTAACCATTGATGGGCTTGGCACCTCTGCTGCCTCCGCCGCCTCCACTGACACTGCACTTATCATCATCATCATCGCCGCCAAAATGGCTGCGCATGTCACCTTGTTTATTCCTGCCATTTCCACAACTTTTTAAAGCCAAATATCCAACGGTAACGAAATAGAAGTTGTAAATCTAGAGGGGATGGTTTAATGGAATGAGTGAAGAGAGATATTTATAGAGAGTTATTGGATACAGTCCCCTTGCTCACAGACACCAAACAGGCATCCCTTGGAGGGCTTTTGAAAAGGAAAAAGGCCAAAAAGTAATATTAAATGTTTGAGGTCATACGTAGCGTGTATGGGATCGCCTACACCTAAACTTGAAAAGGTTTTTGTGTTTTGGCAGTATTGGGTAGCGCAGTCGGCAAGCAAACAATATTTGAGTTTCACCTAAAATTTAGGTGCAGGAAGATGTGGTGCCAACGTCTCGCATGTCCTCACTGGTGATGTAAATTATTTATATCATTGCGAGATTATATGATTTAGATTTAAGAATATTTAGCGATCATTAATAGAGTATATTAATAGAGTATTTTAATATTGTGTTTGAAAATAAATAATTTTGTTAATAAGTGTTTGGTTATTAGTGAAGTTGAATGGTTCTAAATGAATTCAGTAGGGATCAAAGGTTCGTATCATAGAAAATGAGACTGAAATTAAATAAGAAACAAAAAATATTGTACAAATGATTATCTACAAATAAAAAATATTATGTATATAATAATATGTCTTAAGTAATCATTTACCTAAATTTTCAAAGAAGATTTCAAAATAAGATATACAATAGATGTATATCTATATAAATTATAGGTTATAATGATACCTAATTAGATTCTAAGATCATAAGAAAGGTATATCTCTCCAATATATAAAATAAGATTATAGGTTACATTATATTTATTTACAATAATACATCACTATTACATGATATATAATACTTATGAGGTATATAGGTAATAATATTAAGATTAATAATTATATAGTAATTATGAATATATAAGTATAAAAGTAAATTTTAAAAATTAATATGTAAAAACATTTCAATCTTAATTTTTAATATTATAGTTTTTATCTTTGATTGTTTATATTATAAGTAGTTGTTCTATTAATATGTGTAAATGCAATGGTTATTTAGACATATAAGGGTAGCTATGTATGTAAGGGTGGTTTAACTAGGGCTTAATAATAAAATAATTAAAATCTAGATTTGTGTTAGAAGTGAGGAGTCATATATACCATTTCACTTATCCTAAAATAATATAAATTGTACTTATTTAATGTATAAACATTATTTACATTAAGATAATAATGGCATTCAATTAACATATTCAATGTTATAATGTATTACTAATATATTTATCCTTAAAAAAAATCTATAATTTTTTTTAAAAATATTATTCTTAAGGTGTGTATTCCACTTAAATCACAAACCGACAAAAAATAACAACTAAAAATTGATCTTTAAAAATTTCTTACCTTAATTTCTTGAAGACAAATATTTTAATATATGATGTGATATATGTACATAATATTATTGTTCTATATAGGTGTTAGTTATAGAAATATTATAAGGTGACATATATATAATAATTATAAATATATATATATATATAATACTTATAAATATAAATTCTTATAAGATACATTATTTTATTTTATTATCATACTTATTGATTTAACGTATGGATTTTGACTATCTTATTCATATTTTATAATGTTGATGTTGTAAAAGCCAACCTCACAGAACCCAATGATCACCTACAAGCAAAATAACCTATCATGTAGAAGAGATTCAAACAACACAAAGATATAGCTCTGAAAACCAAGAGAGTGAAATTACATTAAAAAGAAGTGAATAATTACAAAGAGATCAATCCTTAAGAAAGGAGATCAAAACCCTAAAGTGAACCCTACAATTTAATAAAATAATTATTAAAGGGCCTAAGTTTAGCTTAATTGAAAATAAAGTAAAAGGAAAATTAATTAATTAATCAATATGATTAAATTAATTAAGTAATTTTAACCTATTACTCTAACACCCCTCCCTCCTTAAGATGCACTTAGGGAAGAGCTAAAAAACTAAGGAAAAAATGCATGAAAGCAAAGATGGGTCCCAAGAACTAGGCCTGATGAGATACCCATGTACAAATGTCAGATATCTCTCACAATAGGAGAAAAGCAGAAAACATTGTGGGAAAAAATCCTCTTCAAAAGAGAGAAATACATGTGAAGGACTAAGAAGCCTCCAAACAAGAATGTACCAAAAAGAAAGGAACAAGTGAAGGACTAAAGAAGACTCCAAACAAGAGTGAAGGACTGAAGAAGCCTCTAACAAGAGGAAATTGTCCCAAAAGATAAGAACAAAGGATGAATGTGAAAAACACCACTAAAGCATGAAGAAGCTACAAACATTGTCGTAGAATGACTACTAAAATGATGAAAGAATAACCTCCACTGAAACATGTGATGAACAAGATCAAGAAGACAAGAATTTGTATAGGTGCCTCCAAGGACACTACTCGAATTCAAAGATACAAATGGCACTAGTACCAATAGTTTGAAGAAATGATCAAGTTAAAATGGAAGGTCACCTCTTGAATGCAAGAGTGTCCATATGGTAAGTGATCCATCTCAATAAAATACAACTAGCCACTGATGTATGCTCTATCTGAAAGTACATAGGAACAAATATTGAATACATAACTCACTCCAACAAAACCAAGGAAGCAATATCATGGTTACTTGTATCTGAAAGTACATAGAAACAAATACTGAATATATAGCTCACTCCAACAAAACCAAGGAAGCAATATCACAACAATAGAAACCCCCATAATGCTGACAAGGGAGAGTCATGATAGGTACATTGAAACTAAATGCTAGAAAGAAGTGCATGAAGAAGAACCAAGAACATCTGAATGTGAAAACATGAAAGTGCCAACAAAGTATAAATGGTGTGCAAACAAAGGCATACACACATGAGTCAGGAATCAATGTGATTCACTATTGTCATGGGAGGAACACTTAGTAGACAAAGGTATGATGGAAAACAAAGGAAAAAATCAACCCCCCCATGGCACTTTATAGAATAGTGCAAGTACAATAATGGTACAATATGATGTGTAAGAATCCCAATTTTACACATACAAAGTTGAGGCACTTTATTTTAGTCCATTTACAGATGATAAATACATGCAATGTGATCCCATAAGGTCCAATAAGGACCTAATACTATAAATACATGAATAATAGCCAAAAAGAAGCAATCTCATGCAAACAAAAAAAAATTAGGAGCTAAGATGTCCATGTAATTCACAAGATTATGAAAACACAAAAAACTGAATAAAATGTACATGATAATTTTTTTGATGAAAAAATAAATAGATCTGGAAAGAGCACGAGAATACACCAATGGATCGGGCTTGGAACCAGCTTTTCAGTGATATTTCATTTTTGAAAATATGAGTTTGAACACAA
The DNA here is from genome assembly GCA_007258455.2 of Sequoia sempervirens. Classification (NCBI taxonomy): domain Eukaryota; kingdom Viridiplantae; phylum Streptophyta; class Pinopsida; order Cupressales; family Cupressaceae; genus Sequoia; species Sequoia sempervirens. Next base: position 6,532 of record VDFB02139534.1, on the reverse strand, counting down.
AAGTTATGGTCAAAATACCAAAAATTCTCCAAAAAGGGTTTGGTGGTTACGCTAGCATTAATTGCTAGCGGTTAATCGCTACCAGTTAATTGACGATAGTTCCCATTAACACTATTTTTTTTTTAAATTCTCGGATTACATTTCGTACCAGGCCATAGGACCTAGAAATGAAATTATTTTTGCCTCCCGGAGTCACTGTGTTTGATTTTGACGATTTGACAGTCAATTCTGGGGTTTTTGGGCGCTTTGAACACGATGGTGAGGTCCATTTGGGCTCAAAACACTCCAAAATTGTAGGTACACTTTGGATCTAGAAACCCTCGCATATCATGACATATAACCAAAATTGATGAAACAAAGGTTATTTTTGATTATTTCAAACCTTCTCGACACAATTGTGAGGTCCAAATTGACTCAAGATGCAAGAAAAATACTCTTTCAAGGATTGAATCCCTCAAAAGATGAACAAGAAGGTGCAGATCTAAAGCTCTGATACTTGAAAATAATACTTATAATACATATTAATGTTAAATTTATATTAGACATATATTTCATAATCATTTTATATTAATATGTTTGTATTATAATATTTTTTGGATAAATAATGTCTATATTATCATTTATAGAACAATGTTACTCATATTTAGAAAAAAGGATGGCTAAAAATAGTTAAGACTCTTAATGTTAAAATGATTCTACAACTCAAAGTAGAGAACACTACAACAATAAAAATAAACAAGTAGGAAAATAAACAGTAGACAAAAGGGGAGGAGAATCCTTATCATCAAATTTCCCTCATGTGCCAATAGTCTAAAGTGTCCATGGTAGGGTACCATCCATCATTATAATATTTAACAATATCATCTTGATTTCCTTCATTAATGACATGAGTAGGATAAATACCAATAGTGAGTCAAGGAGATTCACGAAAATTTGGCTATATTGTATTCCCATCACCGAGAGGTGGTGGAGAAGTAGAGTAGTGGCTAAGAGGTCACAACCAACCTTGCTAATCACAATATATTATTTTAGGAGGTGGAAAGGCTTGAGAATGACCATCTCAACTATCATGAGTTGACTAATTATCTCTTCAATGACACTCATGTGAGGCAGAGATCAACCTCTAGAGGAGTTGGAAATTGGAGGAAACCTAGAAACAACACAAGAGGAATTATCCTAATGATAAAAAACTATAAGTAAGCAACCTCAAGTGAAACTTTATTCACTTGCACTTGAATCTACATAAACACATTAGAACATATATCATAGATTTAGTTTAAAACAAGAACTTTTGATAATAAAAAAAAAAAAAATAGAAATTTCTTATCTTTCTAGATGCTAAAAAGAATATCCACTCTAAAATTACATGTGAAGTTTAATTATATCTTGAAGGTATTCTAGGTTATTCTATTGATAAAGTTATATTCCAACAAAAAAGGTGCAGGCCTAAAAGGTTTGAGGAAATCATGAATGTAGTTCCAAGCATCTTGAGCTTTGGGATATAACTAGAAAGTGTGTTTGTTAGACTCATGATAAACAAAAAAGGAGATGAAGGATATAAAATTCCCTAATGGGATAACCTAGAACCAATGAGGATGCCTTGAAAAAAAATATACTAGGAAAAGTGAGTTTGGCTCAAGCATAGTTGACCAAATGGTGTGAAGTATACACTGCCAAATTGATAATGATGACTATTAAATCTATCTTTGATTCAAATTAGGTACTATGGGAAAATAAGGTAAAAGCCAACAAAAGAGTTTATGAGGTGTATAATTCCAAAGTGTTGTATGAGGATATTTCTTCTAATCTTTTCATCAAGGATTGTAGAACCAAACGCTAATTTTGTGAACCATATTAATAGGGATTTGTTTAATTATAGCATGAAGGGTTTCATGATCCTGATTGGAAAGAGGAATATTTTCTTAGCTTAATTATAAGATAAAATATTCTTGGTAACCTTGCAAAAAAGATTAGGGAGGATTTTACCCCCATTTTGAAGAAACTCAAACAATAGGCACAAGGAATCTTAGCAAGAGGGTAATTTTGACACTACAAAATCGGGAACCACCTAGTATATTGTTGGATGATAGAAACAACATTATGAAAACTAATTCCATTCCAAAGAAGCCAATGACTCATAGTTTCCAAGCTCACACAATAATTTTCATCACCAAAGTCCCTTGAACTTGAACATGATCTTTCATTATAAGGAGAGTGTGAAGACCAATCCCCTTCTAAGCTAGTCTCCTAATAGAATGAATAGAAGAAATAAAATGTCACAAAGAATTATTAAAGCCCCTTTACCATCTAATTCATGAATGATTCATTTTTAAAATACATAAAATCCTTGACATTAAGTAGAAATTAAGATCATATGATGTAGGCATGATGAGAGGACCTTATCATGCAACCCATAAAACTCTCAACAAAATGGAAGTAAAATAAAAAACATAAATTTATTTGATTTCTTCAATTCCTTAAATGAATATAATGTCAAAGAACATCTTCTTCAAGGTATTACACACATTTATTCTCACATTGCAATTTGGCCTTCCCCTCATGGCTATTATCTTCATCTCTATCAACTTTTATCTAATGTTGAACCATCCCCTTGTATAATGGCTAACCCACCATGCATGTATTGATCTCCCTTTATCCTTCATTGGCTAGGAAATCTACAAGTGTAGTAGAAAGCTAAAATTTCACAAGTGTAGTAGAAACCTAAAAGTACACAAATACAGTAGCAAGTGGATTAGAAAATGGTCAATTCAAACAAAAAAATTTAGAATTTTCAACTCACCAAATGTTCTTGTAAATAATTGGTTCACTAGAAAACTCACACTCCATACCTGATGATGTCACAAACACATCATTTTTCTTTCTTGTAGAAATTTTATTTCTTATCAAACTAAACCTTTCAATTAGTGTTCTTGGTTTTTTAGTAGCATCTGCCTACTAATCATAAAATATTAATATTATCAACTTCACATCTTTATATTTGGTTCAGCCGTATTCATCCACAACCATACAATGTTGATGTCATCACTAGAACTATTCATCTAAACCAGTCAACTTAATAATGTTTGGTTCACTTGGGTTTACCCATCAATTTGATTAGCCACCAAATTCTCACAAATATGGAAAATTTCATCTAAACTAGTTGCAAGAAGTGAAAAGTATTTGGTTCACCACCCAAAAGCTTGTGAAGATAATAACAATTTATAAGTCTACAAACTAATAATAGACTAAAAACATGGAAAGCGATAATAGCCAATTTTGTCCAATCTTCACCAAATTTGATATGCAGGTACCTATTAGGCTCCACTATATGATGATGTCATTAATCTAGCCAAATTGTCTCTTAAATACTCTTGAAGCAACAACCCAAGAATGATAGAAACAAAACAAAACTTAACAACAAAATATATTTTTTTGTTGATGCAAGATTGCCCTTGCACTTGTGATTCTCTTACATCATCATACCACCTGAATCATGAGAGAGACAATAATACTCCCAAACCACATGATTAAAAACTTGATATTTTTTTCTAGAGGCTCAAATAAAATCTCTAAGAATCTTCTATAGCCTCAAATATGAGGACTTATATAGTACATGACAAGAATAATAATAAGCATGAGTAGGTGGAAGAATATTAGAATAAATTTAAAACTTCCCTACCAAAAATAGAGGTTTCATAACCTGCTAAGCTAACTTCTTCTTAATTATCACAAGCACAAATTACCTAAAGAAACAACAAAAGCTTTAAAATAAAAAGGGTGACCAAAAGGTAATTTTTTTTCCATTACCAACCCATCTCCACCCAAAAATATCAAGTTAGTGAGGCTTAGGTAAGAAGGAATTTTTGTAATAGTGAGTTTTATTCCACTTATTATCTAAACATGAGGATTAAAAAAAATCCAAGAAATGCAGAGCCTAGTTAACATTATTTTCCTTTTCTAGAATAGTGAGAAAAGAGTCATAGAAAGTAGGCATTAATAATTTGATTGGAGGAATTAAGTAAATAACTACCTTTAACTCGTCTCAAAGAAACTAAATGAACCAATAGGTATCCAAAACTTTTAGAATCAAACACATACAATATTGGAGCTAAAGGGAAGTATTGGTGAATAGACTTGGAAAGACCAAAAATACTATATTTTGGGCCATTAATAGTAAGAAAAGTTGAAGCATCCAAAACTTAATCTGTATTGATTAAATACATTGAGAACAAAATCCCAAATCTTAGAGCATTGCAAGGATAAAATTCCACTCAATTCGACCATATGATTTTTTGTAATAAATTTTTGATGAAACAAGCTCGTTGATGGGATCATCAGGCCCATTCCATAGCTTTCCAAACCATAAGAATAAAGATATATATTTGTAAAAACTAATTTTCTCAAGTCACATATCTAAGGGAAAGAGTGAAATAAGTGTAAGGGTTTTGGCAATGATTTTGTAAGAGACATTGAGCAAAGTGATTAGTCTCCAATTATAGATATCCTCAAGATATGTTGAATATTACTAGAAATATTTTTTTAGAAAATAAAACATTTTTAAAATCTAATTGATATGTAATTTGGTGGAAACAAGAATCTTATGGAAGAAAATGGGTAAAAATTAGAGTTATAGTTTTAAAATTAGAAGGGTTTCCTTAAAAGTGATAGAAGAAGAAGGATCAACAATTTACAAACTTTAGAAAAAAATAGTTTAATTCTTATAAATATGAAAAATCTAAATTTATATTTAATATAGAAAATTATAAACCAAGGTATATTCTGAGTAAAAAAGAGAAAATATGCCTAGGAGATAACCATTCCACCCAACTAATCTAGAAATGTTATAAATATAGGTCAATAATATAGTTCACTTGAGAGACATTTTGAAACGCTGATTTTTCTATATTTTTGATAAATTTAGAGGTGGAATGAGGCTCATAGAATACATTTGTGTATATGAGACATCTAAAAAATATTATTAACAAAAACTCTATTTATAGAGCCACTAAAAGTGTTTGTATGTAGGATATAAGAGGATTGGTGATCTCTTAGGAGCTTTCAAAAATGGTCAAGCCCTAAATATGCTCTTTAGACGCCTGGATATTCATAAAGAGTCTATTATTAAATTTGGTGAATGATCCTAATCCTATATGTGTCTAGAATTATTATTTTTTTTAAATGTAATGAGCTATGAATATTCATCATGCAAGTTTGTAGAGATGTTAATATGCTAGTGTGTATAAAAACTAAATATAGGAGATATTTGTATTCATTAAATGATTTTCCAATAGAAAATAAAACTATGAAATGAAATATGAGAAGATCAAAATTTTACAAATAACAAAAAAAAAAAATTACCATTAACTCAAAGGAAGAAGATAGGACAAAATATTTTGATGAGCCTTGTGAATGAGTAAACAATGACATAAACAAAGATCCTTATAAAAAATTTAAATACCTCAACAAATATAGTTTTTGATTAAGGAAAAAATAGGTTTTGAAGGGGCCCCAAAACCCTTTAACAACAAGCAAGAGATAGATTTAGCAGAAAAAGTACCCAAAGAAGAAAACAAAACAAGACAAGAAGCTACCGAAAGAGAACATTATAACCAGTTGAAAGAAACACCACAAAAGAACTGTAAAAAAAAACCTAGCAAAAAACCCACCAGTAGGCCATATTCTTCTGGATATCTGCCACCTCCTATTCCAGTTTGTTCATATTAAGTGTTGCTTTCTTAATTTCTTGAATGTTAACCTGGACCTTATCAACCTTTCTCTTAAGGTTTGCTCTAGTTCTTTTACATGGCCCACCATAACCTTCATGACTATGTACTTTATCCACCCCGTCTTCCACAACCGTCTTGTCCTGATAAGCATTCTCAAGGCTTTCCACCATCATATCCATAGTGTTTTCCATGGATTTTAAAATCTTATGGATAGTATTCATCACCACCTGAATGGACTCTTTTATGTGCTTGAGTTTTTCCTCCATATTCGAGAGCTTATCATCATGATTGCTCTTAAATTTCTCAAGGCCTTCAACAATTTTCTTGAGGCAATCCACCATATACTTCTTTTCTTCCTTTGTCCACAAGTCTGTGGTCTTCACTCTGTCTCTAGCAGTGTTTTCGAGGAACTCAGGTCTTTCCAATTTACTCCTCGTAGCTCTCTGTTTTAACTTAATTTCCTTAATCTCAAAAAACACCCATCTCATCAGTCTAAATAAATCCATAGACCCATTACAAGCAATAGCCAAAATATCTACAGGGAACTCATGTTCTTCTTTGAAATAATGACCTTCAGCCATGAGGTCATCGGTATAATGAGGTATGTACCTACATAAATATTTGGCAAGATAAGAGATGTTCCAAATAAAATAAATGCTACAATTTAGAAATTTAAATCCAAGAGAAATAAGATGATTTTTCCACATGTTCATATTTTTAAAGGATAAGTTTTCCAAAAGCTTATAAAAGGATACATACATTTATATTTATGAGTATAGATATATTACATGATAAGAAAGGTGTTA
>VDFB02139533.1:0-39573 GCA_007258455.2 Sequoia sempervirens | reverse complement strand
GATGTTTTGTACGGTCTTCTATAATTCACAGAGTTGCGTGGGATTCCTTTGTGGGTTTTTACTATTTTTTCCGAAAAAAACAATGCTTTGTAAACTTCAATTTCAAGGTTTTGCGATTTTGTCCTCAAAAATCGTGGTTTCTTGCAGTCTATTCTAGAGTGTTGTGCTCATCTACAAAATTTTGGAGGGTTTGCCGATTTTTTCCTCAAAATCGTGGTTTCAGTTTGTGCAATTGTTTTGGGTGTCTCTAGCTACAGGGAGGGACAACTTTGTTACCCAACATCAGGTTGGATGTTTTGTGATCAGTTTTGGTCTTTTCGAGAATTTCTGTAGTTTCTGGGAGGGTTGGTGGCAGACTCATCTCAATTGACAAAGTCAATGGCAAGCTCTTGTCGTCAAATTTAGGGGGCTTCTTGGTGTAGTTGTACGATGACCATTAAGAGAGGGTATTAAATATTAAATGTAATATTAATGGTCATCTTAGCATTATTTAAGTCTTTAGTTAGCATTAGTTTGTTTTAGTTAACTATTTGTCTATCTTTTAGTCACGTTTAGTTAACTCTTTCAGTTACGTTTAGTTAACTCTTTCAATTAACTAAATCTTCTCCCTAATTTGTAGGGTTTATAAAGTCTATAAGAGCAAGGCTCTTCTTTAATAATATCTATCTGATTATTTATCAAATCATCAAGTTTAACCTAGCAAAAATTCACTATCTACAAATGAGAGCAGAATGTTGTGGATTTGCAATAGTGATTCACTTTCAGTAAGTGCTTGCCAACACAAATCAGTCACAACCTAATACAGCTGATACAATGATCTAATCAATTAGGAATCAGAGTTATATGGCACGAAAGGATAAAATCCATGTTTGTATAATTAGAATCCGATATGAGTATAACAATATATGACACTGGATAACATCAATGTGACATTGTTCAAATTAAAATCCCAAATACTTATCTTGCAAAGATTTCTGTAGCTAAGACCAAAAATCTAGATATGGAACTAGAACAAACCTTAAGATTTGTTTCAGATGCAGCAGCCAAATCATATACTTCACCAATGGAGGCTTTGAACTTGTCAAGAGTCCATGCTGATGTTACTGTGAACTGCAATCATCACATCAAAGGGATTACAATATATCTCACATTCCATAGAAAATCTCAAAGCACAAAAGACACACCTTTCCTGCCTTCAAAGCATCTTTTATGTTTGCTTTGTCCTCCTGGTACTGCCAAACATACATCAGATTCAAAGTCAGCATCAAAGGAATGAAACATACATTGCATTGAGTAACAATGATTCACAAACCTGATAGCAAAAGTGCAATTAACTTCTGCAATAAAATCATTGAGCAATTTCTAACTTCCATACCTGCTTTTCCATCTCTTCTGCAACATCTTCAAACAAATCCTTGGGTGTTGAACCAGATGTGTTTGAAGCCACAGCTAGATAAGCAGGATGGTCCTTGACCTACAATAAAACATATCAAAGGTCTTACATAAAAGCAAATAATCTCAGAATGAACATGAATAAAACTCCACTGGGAGTAATGTTAGAACAAAACATTAAAATTTTATAGAAGTATTCAAAATAAAATTCAAACATTTAATACCTTAGCACAGTAATCACGCCAGTGTGTCTTTGCTGTAAGCAGGCCAGTGGCCTTATGATCCTCCATTAATCTTCGAAATTCATCCCGATTTTTACGTTCCTTTCGGCGCAATTGTTCCTGCATTTAAAAATATTCAAGTCATTCAAATGTGCAAAAATAAGACAATAAAAACTATGGAAGCACAACTACTCTCATTCTAGACACCTTTTGAATCTTTCTTTCTTCTTCTTCTTCCTTCTCCAAATCACGTATATACTCCTGCCATAACAAAAACCCATATTAATGGCTAAGATAACAAAACAAAATGACTAGAAAAATGAAGAACATGGAATTCAATGTCACCTGAAAAATCTCCAACCGATCTATTTTATCCAGTCTTGAGCATCTCTCATCATCCTCCAGCCTATCTTGAACTTTTCTCCATTGAGTATTCGCCTAAAAATTAAACATCAAACCATCAATCATTCTAATCAATTTTATAATGTAACAGCATTATAAAACATTTTGAGACAAAATTTAAGGTGTTCACCTTTATGAAATCACAAGACTCCAAAAAGGCTCTATACTCAACAATATTCCTTTTTCGCTCTTCTCGTGCCTTCTCCCGTTCCTGGATTCCTCACAAAATGTTATCTTTTATAATAATGGAACCATATATGCATAAAATATCTCCATAGAGAGGCCATATCATAATAAAAGAGTAGTCAACAATTGTACTATCATACTGTGGTTCAGTTTTTTTAATTTTGTACATTACAGACCTTCAACAAAGTAATAGAGCTCTTCTATACTGACAAGTAAATCAAGGAAAAAAATACAACAAAAAAGGAACAAGAAACAGCCTTCATATGTAGGAGCTAAAAGAGCCTGTTCTTTTCAAAAATAGTATCCAGCTTTCTGCATATCTAACATTTCAATTGCATACCTCTGGCCAGATCTAATGGCATTCTCATTAAAGGTCAAATTTTAAAATCTACTTAATACTTATGCCACTTACCATGTTTTAACTTTTCACTTTTAGTCAGAAGAAACTAGCTACTGCTGGGAATCCTAGAGAACATATTTTGGCCTATAATTTCTTTAGCTAACTGAGCTGTGTCTAACCCAAAATTTAACTGTCTCAACTTCCTGTACTCAGGCACTATCATGAATAACTTTGACATGAGATAATTGAAGGTGTAAACCAAATGGTGGGCCTATTTCACTCCTAAGCTTTGCCACAGTTTCAAAACCAAAGGAGGCACAACTTTGAAACTATATATTTACACAGATAACACAAGAGGTCTCATACAAAATCAGGCAAGCCAAGTGCCACTGTTTGCCCCTTCAACCCTTCAATCATCTTCACAGGCACAAACATCCAAATGCTAGGAATTGGCATCTATGCTACTTCAATATGTTATCTGTCCAAAATGAAAATATCAATCTAAAATGTCCATGACACTTTGAAAATAGAATGTAGTGCATTGAGTTTGACCACAGCCTGCTGCCTCTAACCAAATTACACAGATAACACAAGAGGTCTCATACAAAATCAGGCAAGCCAAGTGCCAGAGTTTACCCCTTCCACCCTTCAAATCATCTTTACAGGCATAAACATCCAAATGCTATGAATCGGCATCTATGCTACTTCAATATGTTATCTGCCCAAAATGAAAATATCAATCTAAAATGTCCATGACACTTTGAAAATAGAATTTAGTGCATTGAGTTTGACCACAGCCCACTGCCTCTAACCAAATTATTAATAATGCCACGTGAACAAGTAAATAGCCAAGACCAATGTTCAATAACACTAAGGTAAGAAAATCTGAAAAATGAATTCTCTGACTGCATCTGCAGACATTATACTTCCAACTCAATTTTATTTGGAAACAGGTGCAAGATGTTGACAGCTAAAGATAGACATCTTATAAACAAGGCTAATTTGGTTCAATGGAAACATACATCCTACGGGTTCTATAACATACCTTTAGAACATGAGAAACACTCAATAATACAAAGACATTTCATCATACAAATTTAAAGCAGGCCACACCTTTCTTTCCAACTCAAGTAGATAGCCCTCAAAGAGCTCTTCTCTATCTCTTCCTCGGTCAACCGCATGAAACCTTGCATCACTCTCAAATAGAGTGACAGCCTTACTGCTCATTGCAAGTTAAAAGCATTAGTTAAATTGACGACCAACTATGCCACAACTACTGTAAACTCCAAACATAAAAGTTTACCAAAACATATTGGAACATTAAACGGATGAACCAACCTCCATCGCATTGCTGATGTGAGTTCCTTACTCTCCTGAAAAAATAATGCAGATATCAAGACAATATTCAATGGAAGTTTCAACTTTTTGTTGAATTTTTAGTGATTCAGTTCTCAAAATCAATATTTAGGACAGTTGTTTTATGAAAAATATAGTAAAAATGTTACCTCCAACATAATGATAAAATCTTCCCGAGCTCTTTTCTGCCTTATACGTCGTTCTTCAGCCTCATGCTTCTTACGCTGGGCTAAATACTAAAACATTGAAGAATTGCACAGCAAATGAATAAAAATTACAATAGCATTGACATTCCATGCTTACATATATTTGCATTAACTAGTACATCCAAATATTATTTTGTTTATAGAATATTAAATTGAATTCTGAAGCAGAAAACTACAGTCATACTTCATTGAAAGCTTGTTTTCGCTCCCCAAGGGTTTTGAGAGCTCCATAACGCTTATCATTGATAATTATCCGCATAGCCTGTAAAAAATATTTTCATTTTTTCCCTTGCTTTAAAAATAAATAATATTAAAAAATAATAATTAAATAAAAAGAAAATATGCAACTTAGGACATTTCTATACAACCTGCTCCCAAGTCCAATCAGATTCAACATGGGCAGACTCAAGAAGTTCCTTAAAAGCATTCTTTGCCTCCTGGGAAAAGAATAAACATTATCAGTTTATGGAGCATGCAGTAAGCCAATAATGTCAAATGATGAATATAGTAACACAATGACTGAATAAAAAGCCAGATCCACCTATACCCAATGATAGAGTGAATCTACATTACAAGCAGAAATTACTGGTGCATATATCTAGCAAATTGCTCATATACAAAAATGTCTGTCAATGATAATATCACATACTGTTTTATTTGCATAAGTCAAAGGCTCCTCATCAACAGCTTTTTCTTCTGATAAAGGAGTTGCATTAACCTTTCCCGTTACTGGCATCGCTTTTTTTGCTTCCTACATTTCACACCAAATAAAGTTTCTAAAATTAAAAAAGAACAGATAAGCAACCACACAATCTAATGAAGACTGTTCTTTCTACACAAAATCAAGCACTATATTGTACACATTAGAAACGGAAGAGTGTAAAGTCCATAAATAAGTTGCTTGCCAACATGCATTAGAGATTCTTAGCTGGCAATTCAAGGAAGTAACTGCAAAAAAAATTCAACAATATATAGCATGGAAAATGTTGGTGGAGCTAACTTTTACAACGTGAACAAAGAATCCACTCAGATTAAATATTGTTTAGTAAAATAATGGTAATCAACTTGAAGACTGAAGATGCATGTAGTATTTATGGTTTTCCCTAGATTCATCCAAATAAATATGAGCCTTAAAGCATTCATTGAAAATTAAAACAAAGCAAGCACAGTAGAACATATTGGATGTATCAGAATAATTTTTCTACATTTAATTTCAAAGTCCATTCGTAGATGTTAACTAAAGAAGCATTCTTAAAGATGGACAGCATTGACAAGCTTGTTTCAAAATGAAGATAACAAAAAAATTCATATTTGAAAAGCAATGTTGTGCAATAAGAAACTATATCAATATAGAAAGATAAAAGCAATAAAAGAATTGTTCGTATCTATAATTCTTTGAAAGCAATCTGAATAAGTAAATATTTAGAAACATCTTCTACCTCCTGATCTTGTGCAGAAGTCTCATCCATTCCTCCTTCCTTCGAATCACCAATATTTGACCTAAAGATACATAATAAATATTGAATGAGAAATTGTCAGCTGAAACCATGATCTCTTTGAAGCATCATGTCCATTAACCCAACCAGAGAATTTGTAGTAAACAACTGTTTCACAACTAGCTAAATAGAATATCCATACAATGTTGTGTCAACTGTAGCTGTGGTAGCTTCTACAGTGGCGACAGGCACTACAGTACTTGCAGCCGGTGCTGTAGTTACAGGGACAACAATATTTGATGGAACTGAAGCAGGTGGAATGGTAATGGATGCTGACGCCACAGTGATTGTTGGCATGACACCAGCCGCCGGAGAAGCTGTGGGAACAGATGCAGCCAATGCAGGTGAGACAGCTCCAGTCAAGGTGGGAACAGTGGGAATTACAGAAGGCATTACAGTAGCTGGATTAGTTGGCATAAGAGGCATAACCGGTACAGAAACTGTGGAAGGCCCTGTTGGAGTTAGAACTGTGGGAGTAACAGTGATGCTGGTAGCAGACACATTTGGAGATGCTTTTGCTGGAGAAGAAACTACTGCAACCGGAACAGGTGAGGGAGCCATAGATAATGATCCTTCAGATACTGTGACTGGATTTGCCGCTTTCTCTGCCTGCTCTCGAGCAATCTGAAAATCCAGAAATAAAAAAGAAAAAATGAACTCCCCGCTTATTACAAAAGTTAACAATCATCAAAATAAAAATGACTCGCTGGTTATTATAGAAGTTAACAATCATCAAAATAAAAATGACTCTCTGGTTATTGTATTAGTTAGCAATCATCAAATGACTAGAATTTTCTACAAACAGAATAAAATAGCCATACAAACCCTTAGATCATCTGGAATTGTCCACTTAGACTGTTTCGTAACCTTATTGTAATAATACCTGTAAAACAGATAACAGAAATCCAAATAGTTAGAAATTTGATTATAGTGAAGCTAAAGGAAATTGAAATCATCCAAAAACAGGAAGCATTTTATCCAAGGACAAGATTCCCACTTTCGTCCTTCTGGGGTCGTGAACTCTTTCCAGACAGTGGATGCATCTGCCCGCTGTTACACAGTACAGAAGAATAACTAATTATTGTAAAAGAAAGATTAACACAAAAAGCAAATACCATAGTTCTAGAGACTAATGATATTAAACAATTTGAAAACCCACAACTGCATCTTAATCAAGTTCCCAGTCCATAATTTCATTCCTCTGACATGTCTTAGTTTCTAATTAGTATGTATCCAAAATATGCGAGTAATAAGATAAACAACTACCAAGAAACTGAATGTCAGTAAAACTTAACACAAAGAGAATATTGGGCAAAACTAGAACCAAGTGGCATGAAAAACCCTAAATAAGCTTATCCCACCATCAATGAAGCAAACTCTAAACTAGGACAACATCAACTTTAACAGATCACTTAACCAATGGTAACCATAGTTGAAAATTATTTTAAAAAAATTCTTCAAGACTCCATTGATTCGCATCTTACACAAAGGTATGGAAGGTTAAAAATAAAACTATAAAAGATATCATAATACAAGCAATCTAGCCAGGTTGATATAGCAGAATGAGAAGAATATGGAAAAACATATATTCAACATGATAAGGTACTTGTTAGTCTGCAACATGACCAGCATTGATACAAAGAATATTATACTCTTCAATAATTTCCAATACAAAATAGGAGAAAAAATCAATTAATGAGATGAATTTCCTTGGACCATTACAATGAATTAGCATGCTTCTGATAGAAAACTGTGTGCAATTTTTTTGTATCAATGATTCGGATCACACTCCGTAAAATGACAAAAATGAATTCACAAACACTTCTAAAATGAGAACTGATGTTCAGACAAGTCTCTCTTTGATGCTACCCAACACCGTACCAAGTACGAACAGTACTAAGTTAATGACAACCAACCAGTTTAATGTTTTTGAATTGATGTCATCCTGCTTTGAAAACATATTTCATTGATCGAGCAGGTATTTCATGTCAGTTTTAGGCTTTCAGCCATCAATAGTTTGTAGGAGTTATAAATGTGCCACACAAACTCTACTATAAAATTCCTTATGAAGAATCTACTGGATTATCCAGTTCTGGCATTCCTGAATTTCACATAAATGTTAAATTTGAATATAAGGCAACATAGCCAAAGTGTTTAGAACGGTGAAATATGCATAACCCAAAACATTTTCTAGTTTTCATCAAATCAATATGCTAACAAAAATTAAATCAAGATAAAGCACATAAGCTAATATAAACTATGTTTTGTAATTTTAAACTGACGAACAACATTAAGCTTCCACTACTATATAAAAACCAAAGCCATATGGCAAACTAGAAATGCTTCAGAGTGATTCCCATTGTATTGTGCACACGATGTCAAGCATTCCTATTTGCACTGCATCTAAAATTTGGAAGGCTCTAGCAACCTAATATTACAGTCCAGTAATGCATTATTTGTGTATTTCATTATTTTTTATTTGTTTGTTTGATGAGATGAAGTATATGCATGTGATCACTCCATGTCTACATTTAACTAGTCTGTCTAATAAGCCTATGCAACTGCAATACAAATGTTTTCAGCATTGTGAGCAGGATGTCAAAATAAACAATGAAATTTACAAAAGGAATAATGCTGCTTCTCTGTAATGTAGTCCAATATTTCTTATGTGCCTTTTGTTGACATGCCTTGTCACTTAAACTGATTTTTCTCGTCCAATACCTTTATATCACCACCAAACATGAAACATTAAACTACCTAATTTATAAAAATGTAATAATGGGAAGCATACCAACTATTAAATAAGGCTTCCTAAGCAGAATCATTGACTAGACATTAAGAAACAAAACTCATTAAACACACAGAAAGTGATTTAAAAGAAAGCAATGCAATAAACATCTGTAGTTTACTCAAATAAGATGTATAATGAACAAGCAAAAGCATGAAAAATTAGATCAATTCCCAAATTGATATGATCAAATAAACCATAGGCCATAAGTCTAATAAGTTATGCAAGTGAAACATCTCAGGAACCATGGCAATTCAGTTGCCTAAAATGATAATGTTTTGCATGAAACATAAAAGACGTTCTCTAAACAGACTAGATGCAAGAAGACAACCATCATAAGATTGGGGAAATTTCAGAAAAACAGAGGTAAATTAGTATTAGTGTAGAAATAAAAACAATCATTGTTCTCTAAAAAACTCATCAAGTTAAAATTATGTCATTTCTAAAATGCATTGAATGGAACAGATCTCCTAAAGCTCATATAAGATCACTTATACCAAATTCCTTGATTTTTACATAATCTGACAGAAATCTACTATTCATAAGATAAAAATAAACCAAAAAGCATATCATTTACATCATGTACCCATAATGTCGTCAGCATCATCCAACAAATTTAACCAGAAACTTTGCCATCTTTTTCCCTGCTAACAAAACCATACAAAATAGCACATGTTTAGAATTTCAAAAAAGGTCATATTGGATATGATTACATTATCTATTGAAGCATTGAGAATTTGGCATATTGTATCGCCCAAGGCAAGTAGGACAGACAACAAACTAATTTTCAGCTTCCATCAAAGCCCCACCTGACAACTATGATTTTAGAAAATTGATTGCAAAGTACCTAAGTCGGTGAGATAAAAACCTAGGGTAAAGGTTAGAATAGTTCTAATAATAGGCAAAAGAATTTGCCAACAAACCTTCAGTATATATCCTTTTCTATTGGGCAATCTTCTTATTCTTATGATCTTAGTTCTTGTTGGTAAGACATCTACATCACTCACAATGACTAATGGTGTTCGGATAAGGCTTATGCTACTAATTGCTAATGTTCAAAGGTATGTCCATTAAAGTGATAGCATCCAGGGGTAATGCAAGTTGAAGCATGAGCATCCCGGGGGTAGTGCAAGTTTGAACCACCTAAAAAGCATTTAAATTTTCCACAGGCACTGGTAGGCAGAATAAAGTGAGTCCTCTTTGATCAAAGATCATGTTGAACATGAATGCAAAGAGTCATTGTATGGAAACAATGAGTCAGTCAGAACACGAAAGAGAAAAATGCAAAAGAGTTGACCCAAATTTGAAAAGCCAAGAAACGAAGTGTTCAAAAATCAATCTTTCAATTGGTTTTACAATAATAAAAAAGGTGAGCTCTTGAAGGGAAAAGATCAGGGAGACTCTTAGTAAGGAAAATGAAGGGGTGGTATTCTTTTTGGTAGAGCAAGATTCTTGGAGAAAAAGGAAGAACCGAGTATAGATTGTGCACAGAGAGATCAATTGATTGCACACACAAGTTTTTGAAGACCTGTAATAAAGTTTTCAATCTGTGTTGTTGCTGCTCATGGTTTCTGCGTTTTTAAATCTAAATTGAAAATATGGTATTTTGTTTCTTTATCATGCATCAGGGATATGTTTATTAAATATAGGTTTTGGCTGCAAGGACAAGGCTGCCATTAATTTGGCTCCCTATCCTTAACTGCATCATCTGTTGATCAGTGTGGCTAATGGCCTTCAGAACAAGTTTATGTTGCTAATTTTGTAATGTACAGAGGTATATCATTTCACATTCTCATTGTGTTCTTAATTTCCAAAAATGTGATAAATGCCATACACAGTACTGGCCAGCATGTTGAGCTAGAAATCAAGATACTTTGGAAACAATTAAAAACCTTCAATGATAGTCAAGTTGATACCTTAAGAACTATACAATATGGTTCAAGTCCAAAAATGTACCATGAAGCCACATCCCTCTCCCAGCATACACTGATGAGTCACAAGATAAGTATCCGACAGGATTTGAAGAGAGCATTTTGATGTTACTTATGTGTTGTGTACTATAATAAAGACCAATTTACCAATGCCAGGTCTTCATATGAGCAAAGATTATCATTTTATCTCAATATAGTCATATACAAGTTTCATTATTAGAAAAAATAAATAAGGTCCACACTATGCTGCAGTCTCATTTCAAATTTATCAGTTGCCATAATAATCCAGGTCCATTTCATGGCTAGTACGAAAGAGACCACATTAATATTCTCTAAACCAAACTCACTTGAATGTCCAAGAAATGAAATTTTCATCATACAACATCAAGATGTTGAACCAAACAGTAACAAGAATTGACCCCATAGCTTAACCTGTCAACATACATAAAGGTAAGTGGTTGAAAAGCTAGGCAGATAAAACATATAAAGATTTGTTATTAACATCCTCTACAAGATATTATCAATTTGAATTGATGTTCTCAATTAGTTGCTATCTGATCAGCTTTTCTTCATATGACACAACCATCTTGTAGTTATCAGATCAGGACGCCCACCCATGACTTTCAAAGTACTTGATGTTTATTTCCACATCTCACACTCACCAGATTGGTAATTATTTGACATTAACAAATTCTAAGTGAAGTTCAGCCTTCCTCATCCACATGCAACATTTTTTCACATATCACAACATTAACCAACATTTGGCACAACAAAGTAATGTTGCCATAACAAATTAATAAAACATTCAACTTCAAGACACATACAACTTACCATATTCAAGCTCATGCCAACTACCACTTGGATTTGGCATATTCTTTTAACAACACACTAACAATAATAAATATCAAATCTATTTGTTTGTAAACAAATTCAAGCTATAGTGCCCATATCATCTATGTAGAAAGAATTTGCAGACAAATCTAAAATAAAAGAACATTAATTCAATTAGGTTATTTTCATTATTTCCAAAATTATGATGGCAGTATTCCCTTGCAATTATTATTTTCAGTCTTCCCTGTATTTCTTCTTCTTCCGAATAATATAACCTACATTTTCTAAAAAAAAATACTTGGTACTTTCTTGGAAGTTCTTAACAGCATTTTTCCTTCCTAGGTTTGTTTGTTAACTGCTTGAAGTTTTTTTTTAATTGTTTTTCTATAGATATTGTGCAGGAGTAAGTCATGACAACTATCCATTTCAAGGCCTCGGTTGCAATTCCTCCTTCATTGTAAATTTAAAATTCTATACACTACATTGTTTTGGCATAAAGAGGGATCAGAAGTCATGAAAATGACAATATTCAACATTTTTTGTTTGGAGCAAAAGGGCAAATCCCTCACAAAAGTAATGGTATAATTTGGATAGCAAGGATCACCCAACTTCATAAAACAAGAAAGAAAGCATCCCACCTTAGAAGTAGGCATACAGACCTGTTTATTGATCTCCGATCTTGCCATAAGACGTCAACAAAAGAGTGGGAGGCCATGCAAAGAAAAACGTAATCTACATGAAACAAGTTCAATCAACTAGTCCACATATTATCTACCACATGAGGGAAGATTAAGATTTTCTAGATTCCAAGGATATTCAACAATACATAAGTTAATGAACCATCCTATGGTAACAGCATACATATGCACTTGACACAAGCATAAGGCAAGAAATCTTGGATATCTCACCTCAATTGGTGTCATCAATTCTAAAGGTTTCTCCCAACTAGACTGCCTTGTCCTTTTATTGTAATAATATCTACATGAAAACAGAAATATGAAGTTCAGTAATAGGCTCCACAGATATCTAAAAAATGCCTGTGCATTGAAACAAAAATAAACTTGATCTTATAAAGTCATACTGCATGCAAACCAGGCCAAAGGAGGGATGCCAACAAATAAGACATCCCCAGTTGTTAAAAACAATTGTCAATTCCTTAAAATATTTATAACACTTTGTGCCTTTTTTGAAAAGGCCAAATAAACAGAAATATGATAACTATCAAACAATGCACTTTATTTCAGAAGACCACATATTTTAAAAAAGACAATAACAAACCCAGCTTGACTCGGAAATGCTGTTTCTTAAAACAAATAAATCTAATAATGCAGTTCCAATGTATCAACTCGATACCTCCTTCCATCTCCAGCAGTATGTTCTTGCCACTCTGAAGAACTTTGTGAATTAGAATTCAAAGGTTGTACAGAAGCCCCCTGAAGAAATCAAAAAGAATTGTCAATTTCATGGAAACAACAATCAATCTGGCAAGTTGACACTAATGGCAAGAATCCTTGACTACACCACGCATTGCAATCATATGTCCCAGCAAACTCACATCTATAGTAAAATATGTGGGATTGAATCTTACAGAAACAGAAACTGCCTGTTGGTTTGTTTGTACTGCTTGTGGCACAGCACTATTTTGACCTGCTGATCCCCATTGCTGAGTTCCAGGATTTACCAGTGGCATATGTTGAGGTTGAGAAACAGGTTGATAGGCTGAATTGGCATTGAATGAATTTGGGGGTTGACCATATGGAGAGGATGTAGCAAACTGAAAAAATGGAAAGGAAAATAAGCCTATCAGTAGCATGCACAGACATAACCAACTACTTGTACAGACATTTTTTACAATGGAAACAAGCTTATAGACAACTGACCAAAGATTGGCAACATATGAGAATAAGTGTACCGTATAGGATGATGATGGTGGCATTCCCATGCCCCCCAAACCTGGTGGAGGTGGCATATTCACAGGCTGTGGTGATTGCTGAGATTGCTGGGACTGAGAAGGCCCAGTTACCATTGGCCTTGGTTGCTGAAGATATGACATAGGTGGAGCCTGTGATGAAGGTGGTGCCTGATGCTGCTGCCCTGGGCGTGGAGGCATATGCTGCATCTGTGGAGGATATTGAACAGGCTGTGGTTGGACAGACATGTTTGGTGGCGGCATGCCTTGTGCTACAGGCCGAAACTGTTGGCTACCTGGATTCATAAATTGCTGGTTCGTCTGTGGAGCTACTCCTGGCCTAAACTGCAGCCAATCATCAGACTTCTTTGTTAAAAACTTTAACAAAAATAATTTCCAATGTTAATACTTTTGTGCAAACATCCGAAGTAGAACTAACAAGATAGTTATAATTAAAAAAAATCATAGGTCAGACAGCATACTTGCACTGGCATCGGAGGTCCAAAGTTCTGAGGTCCTGAAGATATCATACCAGGGGGTCGAGGTGGCTGACAATAGATAAAAGTAGAAAGAAAGGGAGGGGAAGAGGGAAAGAAAGAACCAATAAATTTCAGATTATCAAAAACTCTCTAAAAGTTAAATAACTTTTATTTCAAAAATTTCAAACACATGCTTACCAGCGGTCCAGAAGATGGAGGGTTCCCTGCCATGTGAGCTTGAGGACCAGAATGATGCCCAGAGACTGATGGAGTAGCTAATGAGTTTGGCCCTGAAATTTTGTGAAGAAAACCAATAAAAATTATATTCTTGGAAAAAGTTAAAACAGGATGTCAAGATCAAAGAAAAGGCACTACATGTTGGAAAAGAAATTGTGGTGAGATGTGTGTTTAAGTATAGAATTTCCATATCTAACAACTCAAACCCAACTAAACATCAACAAAATATCACTATTAATAACAGCTTAACAAGTTATGAGATGCCTCACACTTTAATCCAAAGTTTTTTATTCCAAATAAAAGAGGTGCCTATGGTTAAATATTTTGGATAGCAATAGCAAATGGCAAAGAAAGCACTGGAATGGCGGGCATTGTAATATGGGTGAAGGATATTGCAAAGACCCCTGCAGATGGGAAGCATGCTCTTCGCAAAGGGTTTTTGGCAACTTCTACATGAATCACCAAGCTGGCCAGTGAACAAAATGGCAGTTGCAGGAATGAGAACCTAGGGTTGCATATGATGGGATCTTGGCTCTGATAATGCAAAGGAAGCTGAGCAAAAGGTTTGGGCAATCTATCCAGGTTGCAAAAATGCTGCCAAGCCCTTTCATACTTTTGAGGCCTTTAATAGAAATTTTCTATTGCAGATAGATGCCTCCTTCATGCCTCTTCTTGTCCGTATCCCTACCAATAGTTCTTGACCAAGGCAGGGCAAGAAGCCCAATTCCCCTCTTCAGGAACATCTCTCTAGTGATGCCCAACTGAATTTGGATTCTGCTCAGCCGTTGGAGTCAAAGACCACTGACATTTCTTTCCTCCTTAGAGATATCCCTATTAATTTCTCCCATTCTTCTCCAGAGCCTTATCTTTTGGATCAGCAGCTTGATTCTATCATTTGTCTATGCATTGGCAGGCATTGTTAGATTTATAGACGGATAGAAGAATCTTGGCCCTCCATCACTAATCCTTCAGTATCTTTGCTCTCTAATGGTTTTTTTTTTTGCAGTTAAATTTCAATCTCTGGCAAATTGTGAGTTTGTATGGGACCAGTGGAGTTTTCATGTGTCAGTGGCACCCCTTTTTTAATCCAGTGGAAGTGTTTTTCACATGTCCCCATTTGCATTCAATTTTAAGAACTTCCTGGATTTTGCAAAATGCAGGTCTTTTGAAGCTTCTCGTGGAACAAGTTGGGGAATTCATGAAAATAAAATCTTCAAAAACCTCAAACTCTGCCACTCCTCTCCTTCTTGACAGAACCCTCTCTTTTTACCATTCTCTTCTGTTCTTTAAATGATTCTAGTAGACCTCCTCCTTCCTTTTTCTCTTGTATTTCTTCCCTTCCATTCTCTATGGCACGCCCTTTCTTCATAACCTTGGCATTTTATGATTTTTTCGTTTCATTCTTCTTTTTCATTTATTAGTGTGCTTTTTTGGACCTTCCTTATCCTATTGCTATTTGTGGTTGACTGTTTTTGTATATAACATTATATTGTCAATAACTATCATCAGCATTAGAATCTGATTAATTTTTATCATGATTTTCAGAATAATAGTTACAATAATATTGTTATTAGCTCTAGAATACTAACAATATTAATATATTTATCTTTTTTTTTGGAATTAGTACTATACTTACAATAAATACTAATACTATTAATATATAAAGAATAAATATTAATTGATATAAAAATATTAATATTTACCAGATTATTAGGATCCGATTAATATTTATGCAATTTATATACTAATTAATAGACTAATAAATATCCATGTACTATTATGGACACTAATTACTATTATTTTTACTAAAAACTAATTTGTAGGCTAATTAGATACTATTAACAAATCCCAAATACCTATTACGTATACTAAAAAATACTATTTTTCAAACTTCACTTATCACGTTTACTAATAAATGCTAATATATGATGCACATTGGAGGTTTGGAACTAAAGGATACAAAGTTGCTGGAGGAGGAGGATCTATGAAGATGTGTGGTGAAAAATTAACCTACTTATTTTCTAACTTATTATGTATATTAAGAAATACTAATAGAGATAATTCATAATAATAAATAACTGATTATGAATATTAATAAATACTAATATCATTAACTATTATGGATATGAATTACTACATTTTGTGTCAATTCTGAAGCTTTCTTTTGTCCTTTTTTCTCCTTTCATTTCCTGATCCACCCTCTCTTTCCACCTTCTATTTAGTAAGCAATTGCCTGCAATCTACCATATGTTCTCTTGATCCTGATGATGGATCGTGGAATGTGATCCAAAATGTTGGTGCAAAAACTCTCAAAACAGTTACATCCAAAAGCATTCTTGATCACTAACATGAACTGTAGAAATATGATGTCTCTTAGTACTATTTATAAGTAAAATTACATAACAATTTGGGAGATTGACTTGTAACTGAACAAATGCTTTAAATAAGCACACTTGCTGAGAAAATGCAAAGCCAAAACAAGGAAATTGAATATTGATTTGAAGGATTAGTAACTCAGTGGATTTGGTATATAATTCAAACTGCAATTTGTTTTCCAGAAACTAATCTGAAAGCACAGAATCAAATAGAAAAGAGCTTCAGTTTCATCATGCACTTTTCAAATCTTTTTATTTGTATCAATCATATTTTTTGACACATAATTGATGATTTTTCCAATTTCTTTATAGGAATTAAAAAATAGTAAGTACCTCTTCGTGCATAGTACAGATACTATTTATGTGCAAAATTACTTACCAAATTGGCAGATTGCAGTTGTGAGAGGATAAATGTTATTCATAAGCACACTTGAATATAGAATTCCCACATCACAAGGTATGTATTTGTCTTCGTGTTGAGCAAAGATAAAATTTGGACAAAGTTTGACAAAGATAAAATTTGGACAAAGTTTGACAAAGATAAAATTTGTCAAAACAAATTCCTGATTAAATTCAAGTTCAACTAATAAAATATTATTATACTAAATTAAATACAGTATAATAAATTTAAGTATATTAAAATATTTATAATTTTTTTCTAAATTAAATATTGTAAATATGTAATATGTTAAATTTTATCTATTAAATATATTAAAATTAAAAATCTACATTAAATTTTTAATGTGTTAAACTTTAATATAAAGAGAGACAAAAAGAAAATAAAAACAATGGATACACTTTTAATATTTTTATAAAAAACAAAAAAAAAATTATAAACAAACAGCAAATCAAGTCTTAAGAAAAAGAGCCAGTATTGGCATGGTGTGATGGTTTAAAGGTGGCATTGTTGTTCTTGCCACCAAGGTTCAAACCCCATTGGGGTGGTATTGTTGAATGGTTGTATTCCAGTTCATAGCTCCGGTTCAAAAGCGTTTACCCCTTGAATAAAAAAAAAGTCTTAAGAGAAGGAAAAAATGCCACTCCCACACTCTCTACCCTGCTGATATCCTAAATCCCTCTGGCGCCTACATAGGGCAATGTTTCCTCAACTGAACAGTGGCAGACTCAGTGTAATGTTGGATGCCACAAAAGCAAATCACCAAATGAGATGAATGCCATCACTGCCTCAACCCATGACATGCTAGGGTTTCTACAACACTTTCTGAAAGAAAAAAATGCAACTTAAGGATTCTGCCTCCTGATCTACTTCCCCCGACAGTGGTTTCAGCTCCCATCCTTCACTGCAAGACTCGTGTGGCAAAGACTAGCAAACCCATGAAACAACAGTGAAGGAAAATTGTTGTGAGTGTTGTTTTCATGGGAAAAATTCAAAAAAACTTGATAAAAAACCTTAGCCTTTTATCTGTACTAATTCCAGTGCAAACTGAAATGATTTTTTTAGGTTTTTTAAAAGTCCTCTCAATTTCAAACTTCGTGGATTAAATTCAGCAAAACCGGTGACATAGTAGAATTCAATGCACAAGATAGAGAAATTGCATATTATTTTGATAGACCACTAATCCAGTGGATTTGGTATATAATTCAAACAGCAATTTGTTTTCCAGACACTCATCTAACAACACAATATCAAGTATCAAGATCGAGTTTTATTTTCATCATGCAATTTTCAATATTTTAACTGTGCAACAGTTATATTTTTTTAGACATATTTCATTATTTTTTCAATTTCTTTATTGGGATTTCTCTCCAATAACTCTTTTCTATTCTTGATCCTTCAAAGCCAGTAATGAGCGCATTACATTCTCAAACTTTATCAGATTCCACCCAGGTCAAAATAGTCTTTAAAGCACTATAGGAAGCTCTCTGAGCAAGCAGAAAATGTAGTCGGGAGAAAAATAACATCCACAGAAACAAGAATCCGGTGTACCCTGAGTACACCTCCCCAGGATATTTAGCCTGTCTGCAGAAACTTGGGGGCATTTTAGCCCCACTACATCCCCCAAGAACAGCATATCATGGAGATAAACCTTGATTTTGGGGGACATTTCCAGTAATGTCTCTCTGTTATGGAATGCCAAGCAGATGCCTCAGTGGACCTGGGAATGTCAGGATGTCCTCAATCACCTTCATATTAAAGCAGTAAAAAGGACTTTGCTCAAAAATGATGCAATAAATGGAAATCAACCTTAATTTAGCAGCAATGTGTCTTGCTGTTGTATTTAAGCTTACTGTTGTTGTATTTATGCAATAGTTTTATTTCCCGTTCCAGCTCCTTGTTTGTTTGATTGTTTGCATATAGCATATCTTTCAATTTGGGATTAAATAAGATAGTCATAATTGTTAGAGATTGGTATTTAATGCAACTGACATGTGGATGTTTGGTGTCATTGTGTGTTTGATTGAATAAGCTAAACTTTTTATTTTTATTTAAAAAATTTAAACAATAATTTTTATATGGTAGATTAATTGCTGTCCCCACACCATCCCCAAAATACAGAAGAAAAAAATTGCCACTCCCTGGAACCATGTTTTGTGTCCCCATTCTCAAAACTCAGAAATACATTGCAAAAAAGTGACTACAGAGAAAATCATTTCCACCTACAGAAACAACTTTACAAAAATCAGCAAACCCAAATTTGAATGACTCAGTAACTCAGCAAAATTTCTGAACATAAAAAAAAACATATATTTACAAAATAACCTTTAGAAACATACATAAAACTGAATTTATAGTACCGATAAGTAGTTTCTTATTCATTCATAGAATGAGAGATCAAAAGATAAGTTCAATACACTATTACACATCATTGATCCTAGTTATTTGCTTATTAGTGCCAAGTTCAAGTTTTCAACAGTCATAATACAAATGTCATATCACATATGTGATCGGATCCATAATTATTAAAAACATCTCATACCACTACATCTGCCAATGCCCACTCTGCTTCATCTCCTCGTATAAAGAAAAGAGAGCCATAACCTCTTGTATAACATGAGGTTCTACTTTGTCACAAAGTGAAACATCTCTTCCATGGATTCATGCAAGATGATTTTTGAGGCGGTTGATGCCTCTCATCTTCTTCACCACAATAATTACACACTACTTATCTTGTTTCTCCCTCAGGATTCCATGCTTCCAAGCAGGGTGCCTAGGGTTGCCACTTGGTGCCATATTGCAAACAAAAGAACTGAATTTGAAATTCTAGAATAAACAATAAAAATTAAAATTAAATATTATAGATTGTGAAGTTAAACCCTAGCAGCTAGCTAAATAACAGGTAAAAAAATGGAATAATACAACCCTGAATGGGAGGGAAAAAGTAAAAACAAAACAAATATCTGAAAATAAAAAATAAAAGAACACACATTGTCAGGTTACATACACACAAAATCCATTGAGTTCACTTGCAAATGTTGTCGATGTGTCAAACCAGTGAGAGCTCAAAGGAGTAATTGTGAAAAAATGAAATGTTTTGATGCTTTTATGGCTGCAGACCATATTTATGCATTTCCAAACAAATTTTTCTCTCATACTCGTGATTTTTGGCAAGTTGGCTCACAAGTCACTCACCAAGTCTCCATGCAAAACTCACCAGCAAGCAAACTCATGAGTCGCCCACCCAGTGATTTGAGTACTTGCAATTTGGCAAGTTATAGTATGATTTTTTTATTTTTAAACTATGCATGTATAGATACTCCCATACATTTGAACAGTTTTTACACTGCTCCCTATGGTGCAAATAACTTGCTAGAAAGGAAAAGTGCAAAAGATATTTTAACTTATCCTAAATACAATTAAATGATTGCCAAAGCTGACCAATATAATTACCTATTTGACTTGATGCATAAATTCGACTTTAAAAGTAAAATTTGATATCCCCTTTCAGATAAGCAAACACTCTATTGAATCCACTGAGCCATGGTCTAGGGGAAACTGCCCCAGTGATGGACTCCATTCAAATTCCACTAAGCATGCTCTTGTATGAAAATAACTGCACTAATGCAGGCAAGACTGAGAGAAGGTATAAAAGTTCCAGGAAAATTTAGCAGAATAGAAACAACTCAACCACTGCTTCCCAGCTACTTAAAAGTGCCATAGGTTTAACAGTGATTTTTTATAACTGCAGATAAGTGATGTGATTTACCAAGCAAAACCATCCACGCCTTCTCAAGAACCATTCATATATAAAATATTTAATAATTTTTATTGACATTTCGCTGTAACATAAAGCATAACAGACTCCTTGCAAAATACAGACCTACCCTGATTTATCAACAAGACAAGATGGGCATGTGCAAAAAAGACCCACATTTTAGTCATTTGTATCTTCCTAATATTAGCTGTAATATTGTTGCACCCTTATTCATATACCTACATACTGAAAATGGCATCCTATCCCACATGAAGAGTGACAGTTTCCATGGAGCACACAGCAAATATCGATCTTAAACTCCCCCAATTTAACAAGGGGGCAAGAAGGACATGAAAAAATGCCACCATTTTATTCAAATATATCTTCCTAATAGTAGCCACCAGCCACTGTCACAACAACCTTAAGTTCAGGGAAAGCATTCCATCCTGCTGTCCATGCCCATGTTTCCTATTATATTCATTTAAATGTAATAAAGATAATACCCATATTCACACACTCGCATAACCTATTCAAAATTGACACCCAAACCCACCCCCCGTGGTAAACATGCTACTAACCTGATTTTAGAGGTTCATGTGTCATTCTTCAAATCTACAAGAACAATGCTTAAAACTGACAAGAAACAAGTTTTGAATGCAGTTGCTCGCAAAACATGGAAGCCAATGAATCTCTATCATATTTAGTCTCATCTATATCATTAAATCTGCCAACATGACTCCATGAAGGCAGAGAGAATCGGACAAACCCTTTCTTTATGTACATGAAGTTCAGTATAAATAAAACGATTTTGACAGTCAGGAAGAGTTATACATAGCTTAAATAAAAATTGGGAATATATCTCCATTGAATTAAAAAGGTAAGAATTAATGTTAACATTGTGAAAGTCATAAAGCTCTGCCCAAATTTTGTACCAACAGATTTCAATCTTATGGCCAAACCCAGGAGTACAACAGACCTTGCCAATCCACCTACATCCTGTGTACATTTTTCTTATACATAATTAAGAATGCATTTGTTTATATTTCTCTTCTATATAATTAAGAATATCATTGATTGGCAAACCCCTTATATCAAAACAAGTGAAGAAAAGAAAAGAGAAAAAAGAGAAATCCTTCACTTACTCAGATGGTGTGAGCTCAAGGCAAAAAAGTATTGGGACTTCTTGAACAGAAACCAAAGTTTAAATCCAAGTAGACATGATAAAGCATTTAAATTAAGAAATACACCAAACTCATTATGTGTAGCATGTCCCCACAAACAAAATAAAAAGCATAACTCCATGAAATTTAAGGTAAAGGATTAACTAAGTTGTTTATCTCACAGCCAATCCAAATATCAATTTGGGTTATTAGGCTCCTTGTGGAATCCCGCTAAGGCTTTTCTGTCAGTTTAACTTCTAAACTGTTTAAACTCTGTTATCCTAAATTTATCTTCATGACCAATCTTGGAAGTACACAGAATCTTCCAATTCACCTACACCTTGAACACATTCATTTATATCCCCCTTATACATTGTTCAAGATACTGAACATAGCCAGTACTTTCAAACAGATAATGTGTGAAGGAGAGAAGAATAGCATCGATCCCTCCATTTTGTTGAATGAGATGTGGTCAGGTAGTGAGCTTCAAGGCTGTCATGAAAGAGACCTGGGTCAACTCTTAGGTGGCATGATAACAAGTTTAAATTGGGTAGAAAACAGCATCCAACCTGCTAGGTGCATTTTACCCCAACAAAGAAGAACAAGTGCAAGTGCATCACTCTTCCTAGGAGTGTGGGTACGTAAATGAACAAGGACAGGCGTAAGTCCATGGGGAATGTGATGGAAGACATGCCCCTAAATTGCAATTAAGCAGACAGTTACCAATGATAAAAAGAATAAAAATTTGCCAAATAAAAATAAATATTAATAATTAAACCCTCTAAAAACCTAAACCCTGAAACTGTGAGAAATCATAACGTAACTAGTCATATCTAGTACTACTTATCTACAGAATGGCTTCACTAAATCCGGTGAACAGCAGTTGCATTGGGGCAAATATGGTGTTTAGGTGCACAAAGTTCTTTCCGATTGCCTTATTGTTCGGTATAACAACAGTGGCAAAAACCCTTCAAAAAAAACCATGTGACGAAAAGAAATATAACATTAGTGGTAAACAAATCCTAGATTTCAAAACGGAGTCCCTGGTTCAATTCCATGCAGACAAGATAGAATGTTTTAATTGAATAAACTCGAAGTCTAACTCTCTGTGGGCAAGGGATGAGAGCAGATGCAAGTTCCTGTTAAAGATGACCAAAAAGATACCCCCTCGATCTTGCCAACCAACTCAAAAGTTACTTGTAAAGTAATTTTTCTGATTAAAAATATTAAACCCCCCAAGCCTGAACCCAAAAAAATAGGAAAACACAAAGTTCTGTCACATATGGTCCAATTCATCTTGTAAATTTTATCGAAAGCGTGAAAATCAGCAGCGTTTGGACAAATTTCTTGTTTAGGTGCACTAAGTTCTGTATAAAAGTATTGGTCTGTACATAAAAAAAAATGTTGTATGCTCGTAAAACATAGGACATATAAGACCGTCGCCATGAAATTAACAAACATAGTCAACAGCCAAACCTCCTTCGAAAATGAAAACTTAAAAAATAGCATTAATCTCTATAAAACCTAAACCCTAAACACCCGCGAAAGAACATACGAACAATTAACCAGACGTAAACCCTAGTTAAGAGGCGGCAAATAAACATTACCGTTCATCCAAGGTGCCATCTGCGGTTCACCTTGCTGCTGTTGTTGCGGCTGAGCCTGTTGCTGCTGTGGAGGAGGAATGGCTGCCATTGATATTAGTATTATAATTGTTCGCAGCTAGAGATAAAGCTGTGAAGAGTGCCTACTGGGGACACGATCTCGCAACCTGTTAGATTTTATATGTTGCAAACCCTCTCCTCTCGTTTTCCGTCCTTCGAAAAATGGCTCGAGCCAATAGCCTCGAGAGGATTTACTCAGAATTATTTTAGTGTTACGAATGGTGTAATGGATTATAATTAATATCTATGCGTATCCATCTCTAGAGGACAAGACAACAAAATATTAGCGGGGTGTACTAAAATGCAAAAATCTGGAGTTTCAAGGTTTAACGAGTTGAGCGTTAAAATGTCCTTTAGGTCGTCTCCATTTTATTAAGGGTTTATATTAGGGTTAGTGTTTTGTAGTTAGGATCCACACAACTATATTCGCCCCTAGTTGGGGTTGGTAAGGCAAGGTAGCAAACATGTAGGAATCAATGCTTGCCCATATATTTTGGGTTTATTTTGGTTTATTTGTTTTATAGCTATATAATGTTATATCTTGTCATATTAGATTTGTATTTATGATTTTTCTATTTCTTTTATAGTTTTTTTTTTTTTTAGTATGTTTTTTTTCCAACTTCATTTTTTATTTTTATCTATTGGATTTGTTTGACTCGTGATGCCTTGTCCTATCGTTTGAGTCTTTGATATGGTTGACCTCTTATTCCGATATTTCCTCCTATGTTTATGTTCCCCTCCTAACTCCCCAACATGTGCTTTATCGTTCTCATTAGTTTATATTTTGCACCTTTTCTTACAAAGTGGAAACTTTCCTACCCATGATCACCATTCAAATTTAAAGTTGTAGGTGTACTTAGTGGTCGACCTGTTCTATTTATGGAGGATATAAAAAGTAAATTTTTTCATCTTAGGTCATCATCTACACTTAACCAAATTCCTTTTAAAATCTATTTTGAGCACTTGTGTTCGAGGGTGGAAATCCTAGGATGAAAACCCAACTGATTTTAAAGGACAATCTAGTATAGAGTTTATATTTGAGCTTTATTGGACATAAGTTCTATTTATATTATATTATCTAATTTGTCATTGTTTTTTATATGAATGGTTCTTGTAGTTAATGATTGTAATGTCGTTGAATTATTGGACCTAGTTGAGTATTTAATTTCCTAAATTATGCGTCCTATGGCCCATTTTTTATAATATATGAGGAATTGCAATCGGGAATCAATTGCATTTAACTAATACATTGCCCCCAACACCAACTGTCTTGGAAAATAGGTCAT
Organism: Sequoia sempervirens; assembly: GCA_007258455.2. Lineage (NCBI taxonomy): Eukaryota > Viridiplantae > Streptophyta > Pinopsida > Cupressales > Cupressaceae > Sequoia > Sequoia sempervirens. Next base: position 15,160 of record VDFB02139533.1, on the reverse strand, counting down.
GGGCATGAGTGCCCACTATTTTCCTTCCAAATCGAAATATGTTGGTTGTGGTAATTTGATATTTGAATTTTAAGTGTCTAAAGTTGGCCATCAAGATTTAATTTTTGGGAAATTGAATAAATTCCTATAAATACCTAGTTATTGCATCATTTCAAATCTATCTAGCAAGAACAAAGAGATTAATGACAAAACTATTATCGAGAGCACTATTGAGCAAGTCAAGAGCAACATTTTCAAAGCTTTATTATAGCAATTCAAGATCCTAACATCATGTCAAATCTTATGTGATTTTATGTGTGTTCATGTTATCATTATTTTGTGAAGGCTAACACTTTTGTAGGTCTCCAAAGCATTCAAGCAAATCAAGCAAGCAAGATCAAGACCTTGAGGTGGTGTGCATGACTGCAGTCCTTCAAGGAAGTCATTAAAGGGTGGTGAGTTGCAACATTTTATAATTTCATCATTCCTTTATATCCATTATCCATTTATCATTAACATTGCCATTGTGGAAGTGGAAACACTTATATGAGGTTTGATTAAGGCAAACCCCTAAAATAGCCCAATATTTCTTCTCTTTGTGAATGTGCAAATCTCAGGTTTGAAGAAGATTGAAATGAGTCTAAAGACAAATTATTCATTGTTGTATTTGAATACCTAGGTCTTATCAAGCTACAAAAACTCAATTACAAAAATATCTAGCAATGTTATAACATATTTGAAAGCAAGAATATGAACCTCAAATCTAATATCAGAGGAACCTAAAAATATATCTAAAAAATCATAAAAGAACACTCACACCCTTGGCATCTATGTCCTCCATTTTTTGCCTCAAATTTGAACCACAAGTGCACAGTGTCCTACTCTACTCATTTTTGTTGTTTGAATTTGTCTATGAAATTTTATGTTTTATGTATTTGCATCAGAATAATAAATTGCACCATTAACCTAGTTAGATCATTCCATTTCATTGTTAGAACATTTCCAAATTTGGTTAAGGGTTGGTTGACTCACCTATCAAGTTGTAAGTCAATCTCATACCTTGTCCAAATCCATCAAACCCTCATTCCATCCTTACATTTCCAATCCATCCCACCCCCTCTTTTCCTAACCCCACATGAAATTTGGGAAAGGTGTTAAACCCTAAGGCAAACTCCAAATAGGTTTCCCTTTTCTAACATTTTAATGATATTATAGAATTATATAAATGTAATGTTGAAAGACCACCAAACACTGAGAGGGGGATGAATTAGTGTATGCAAATTTTTATATATTTATGTCATCAAATAAGAAATAAGACCACACAAAACCATCACACATAAAGACGACACCAGATATACTTGGAAAACCCAATATGAGAAAAACCACGATGAGAATAGTTGTTAGGATCTACTGTCTTAATCCAACCTCACAATAAAAGATATTACATATGTTTTGTAAGCACCAACCTACATGTGCATTAGCACCCAAGACAATGTTTTGAGGCAACAACCTTCAAGTACATTGCACATCTAAGATAATTTTTTAAGGCACCAACCTCAAGGTACACTACACACCTAAGATAATGTTTTGAGGCACCAACCTCAAGGTACACTACACACCTAATTGAGCACCAACTCGATCTTTTTGAGGCACCAACCTCTACAACATTACAAGTTCATATATGCATTTACATTAGTTCTTCTCCAACCTAGAAATGCACCTTTTCAATTCTTTAATCGAGACTCTCTTCCTTTTCTTTTCACCTCACACAATTCCCCATTCCAAAAACCACAAATCATATCATTGATAGCTTTTGTTCCCTCTCAATATTCTTTGCCTCCAACCATAAAAACATTCAATTCAATAATGTCTATGTATTCAAAATAATTTGTATTTAAATCTCCACTATGCACATGAAATGTCAGAGTTCTATATTCAAAAACCATAAACTCCCCTATCAAGACCACTATAGTAACTATTTTATATAGTTACACAAAATCTTAACTATTTTGCAATCTCTTGAAACTGTCGCTTTAATGATTTTTCAAAAATACATTCAAATTAGCTTCATCTTTGTAACTCTCGTCAAATTTTATCTTTAGGAAGTAGTCGTTTACTCACTTTGAATATCAGTCATTGAACTTTCCTAGACAATTGTCAACATCACACATTTTTGTAGTTTATATTTGAAGAAATATACATTTTATGTGATATCACAATAGCCTTTTGATGAGAGGACATGTGGAAACATTTTGCACCTTCATAGTTTATAATTACAAGATCAAATACCTTTATGTGATGTAGCGATAACCATCTGATCTCTTCTTTCAACACACACCATTGATTTATATCACATTGTCTAGCCTTTGCTTTATAGTCGTCAACAAGGACACATGTAAGTATCCTACATTCCTGCATAACCAACACTGGGGCCAATCAATCTTTCTACAAAGTAGCAAAAATATTCCATCTTGCATATTCCATGTGAGACGCGTGGTGTCATTTCGCATCGTCTCACATTAACCTACGTTAGAGCAAAGTAGAAGTGTGCCGCAATGAGGATTGTTGATCTTAGGAAACCATTGTGTTGACCATTGATCTTCATAATATTTTAGTGCATAACATAGTTTAACCAATGCCAAAAAAAATTAAAATGCGTTGGAAAGAGACTTGGCACTACAATGAGAACATGTCATGTGTCTTTACTTCGTTCATGGATGTCTTAGCACCTTCTCAATTTGCACTCAAGGATAGAAATTGTGATGCAAAGAAAAATTATGATGTAATCTAAAGCCAACACATGTCATGATCCTGTAATTTTGCAATCAAAAAGATCAAGCCTACCAAAAGTCTTGCGGACATGCGAAAACCATTTGATTTGCCTGAAAAAGATCTTGGTCGTTTACCGTGCTCGAGCTATGAACTTAGGAAATACTAAGGTACTTTCCTTTTGATGAGCTAGTAATCATTAGGACAAAGGAATCAATAACACAATGACCCATAGGGATTAAGTTGTAACTTAAGCAACTTCACATTGTTGATAGTCAGATAACGTGAAAATAGAAACTGTAGAGTGCCATGATTGAAACCTATAGAGTTTTTTTGCAAAACCCTAACTAGACTAGAGAGTATAAAATATTCATTTATGAGCTCAACTCTTATCATTTGGACCTACGAAGCATATATATGAGATGTACTCAAAAAACCCATATTGAATACTTGTTGTTTGCTTTCTCTTAAATTGATTGCATCTTCCTTCTCCAAGACTATGCAACATCTATGCAACTTTTGTAATGTTGCTTAACAAAATTTGCAAACAATATTTATGTGCTAGTGACCATTGACATCAATGACAATAATTACATCAATCAGACAATATCTCATGAATCCTTTGACATGAATGACAAAAATTCCAACAACCTTCCCCTTTGTCATTGATGGCAACACCTAAGAAAAACTCTGAAAATGGCAACTCTTGTCATACTCCCCCTTTCTACATCATTCTCCCTGCATACCAATTTTCCTTATCCCCCCGAGAATAAAATTATCATTGCAATTCATTGTTCTCCTTATCACAACACCTTCATACTATACTCTCTCCCTAACACCAATCTTTGAATCATGCCTCTACCCTTTGCATAATTTTCTCCCCCTTTGATAGATCAATTACAAAGGGATAGACCAAGGATAAAGAATTACTTTGTTATGCTCCCCTTGGATGAATAATTTATGTATTCAATGAGATATAGGAGAAGGAACAACTCTTAATTTCTCCCTAAGATGTTCAAATGACTCCTTTGGAAGGGGTTTTGTGAAAATGTTTGCTAGTTGATCTTTTGTAGCAACATATTCCAATTTGACTTCCTATACAACAACTTTTTCCCTGATAAAATGATACTTGATGGATATGTGCTTGGTTCTAGAATGCATGATAGGATTCTTTAATATATTTATCGCACTATTATTATCACAACAAATACTAATTGTCCCATCAAAATTTACCTAAATATCTTGCAATGTTTGTTTCATTGACAACACTTGAGTACAACAAGATATAGTACCAACATATTCAGCTTCAATTATTGATAAAGAAACCAACTCTTGTTTCTTAATTAACCATACTACTAATCTATCTCTCATAAAGAATGCACTGCCACTAGTGCTCTTTATATCATCCACACGACCAACCCAATTTGCATCAATGTATGAAATTCAAGTGAAATCATTATTGAAAGGATATCATAGACCATATTCTAATGTGCTCTTCAAGTATATGAAAATCCTCTTCATAGCTTTGGCATGTGTCTCCTTAGGAGTAGCTTGAAATCTAGCAGCCATTTAAACAACTTGCATGATATTAGGCCTTGTTGTTGCGAGATATAAGAGGCTTCCAATCATGGATCTATACAATGATTGATATACTGAATCAAACACGTCATCTTTGTTGAGCTTGCATCTAGTGATCATAGGTGTTCTAACTAGCTTGCAATCTTCCATCTTGTATTTCTTCACAATTTCCTTCACATAATTAGTGTAAGATAAAAAAATACTTGTATCTAATGGATTGACCTGTAAACCAAGGAAAAATGTTAATTCTCCTAGCATGGACACCTTAAACTCTCTTTGCATTGTAAAAGTAAAAACTTTGCACATCTTATCACACTTACTACCAAAAATGATATCATCAACATACACAATGGTAACTAGTATATGTTGACCTTCCCATTTTAAATACAAATTGATGTCTACAATACCTTTCTTATACCCTTGTCATTGGAGATATTTGTCCAACTTCAAGTACCAAGCCTTAGGGGCTTGTTTTAAACCATACAAAGCCTTTTTTAAGTCACAATTAAATATTCAAGTTGCTCCATATAAACTTCCTCATCTAGATAACCATTGATAAATGCAAGTTTTACATCCATCTAGTATACTTTGAATTTTTTATAAATTGAATATACAAGAAACATTCTAATGGCTTCAAGCCCAACAACAAATTAAAATGTCTCATCAAAATCTATACCCTCAACTTGAGCATAGCCCTTGCAGACTAATATAGCTTTGTCTCTAGTTATATTCCTATCTTCATTCAGTTTATTTCTAAACACCCATTTTGAGCCAATGAAATTCTCATCAGTAGGCCTAAGAACAAGTTCCCAAGTCTGATTTTTCTTTATTTGACTAATTTCTTCTTTCATGACTTCAATCTAGCTTTCATCCTTACTAGCTTCTTCACAAGATTCAGGGTCTATTTCAGATAGTAAAGAATAGTTTACATGTTCTTGTTGAGCAGTATTCCTTCTTATCATGACACCATCAATTTTGTTTCCAAGAATTTCCTTCTTAGAATGATCTCTCTTGACAAATTTGGGTGGAGCTTTTGGAGTAGTGTTTCTTTTCTCTTCTTCATCAACATCGCTTTCCTCTTGTGACTCTTCTTTTTCTTCATAAATAGGGACTTTTGAATACATGTTATCTTTGTGTAACAACTAAGAGTAATCTTCATCTACCCTAACATTCACACTTTCAACTATCTTACACTTATAAGCTTTGCTTGTAGTTGAATAACCCAAAAATATTCCTTTATCAAATCTTGTCTCAAATTTACTTGAAGTGTCTTCATCCCTTTTTATAAAACATCTACTTCCAAATATTCTAAAATATTTTATAGCTATAGGTCTGTCTTTCCATAATTCACATGGAGTCTTATCGTGATTTATCCTTAATATTCCTTTGCTAAGAATGTACACAACAATATGAACTGCTTCCTTCCAATATCTATCAGGCAGTTTGGCTTCATTCAACATTGTTCTAGCCATTTCTTGAAGAACTATGTTCTTTCTCTCAACAACTTTTTTTTGTTGAGGGGTTCTAGCTACAGAGAAATGTCTTATAATTCCATATTTTTCACAATTCTTATCAAATTCATTAGGAGTGAATTCTCCACCTCTATTAGACCTTAAACACTTAATCCTTGGACCGATCTCATTCTCAGTCATAGCCCTAAAAATTTTGAATCTTTCTAAAGCTTGAGATTTATCATTAAGAAAAATTACCCATGTCATCCTTGAGTAATCACCTATTAATAACATGAAATACCTTTCTCCATTAATGCTTTTAGTTCTTATTGGTCCACACAAATCTGTATGTATCAAATCCAAAGGCATCAAAGTTGAATATTCTTGTCTTGAATTTGATCCTAGTTTGCTTCCCTTCTTTACATTCTTGGCATGTGTACGCCATCTATATTTTTGGCATGTGTACGCCATCGATATTTTCACCTAAATAATCATATTTTTCTAAATCCTTTTGGGAAAAGATTTGTAACTCACTGAAGCACGCTTTCCATATTTTTTTGTAATTTTTTATTGAATATATTTTTTTCTTAATTTTTTATTGGCCATATTTGGTATTTTAAAAAATCGTTGTGTACATCACACATAAGATGACCTTAACTTATGATTTTTATTTTTATTTTTAAAATTGAAAAGAATTGTTTGAAGTACACTTTCGTGCAATCCGTTCGTGAAAAAGTTTTGTTGATAAAAAAGTTATTAAAATACTAAAAAACCTTGATAATTCAAGTTTATGGACCTGTTTCATCATAAATTAAATAAAAAATTAATCCAATTGTTAAATAAATTATATATTTGGAATTTGCATTGTCTCATCTATAATGGATTTAAATTTTATCAAAAAATTATGCAAAAAAAGTCTTCACACGTATGCCCAAAGTCACTATTTTTTTGTGACATTGCTAGGACCTTCAACTTGCAAGTCAAACCAGGTCCAGAGCCTAGGTTCTGATTCCCAAACCTTTTCCCAAACATGTTAACAAAGAAAAAACCTGGCCTACATTTCAAATTTCAAGAAACGAGATCCCGTTTTCTTTATAAACGGGATCCCATTTCCCATTTGTTCATTGAAAATGGAACGAGATCCTGTTTAATCCTAATTTATATAACTAGGGATCTTCTTTACTAAATGAGATCCTGATTTATATAAATCGGGATCCCGTTTATTAAACGGGACCCCGAGTTATTTTTTACCCTTTTTAAAAAAAATTACTATTGTTACCTATTTTTGCTATTAGCCCAAATAGGTAGTGTTGTTTATATTTTACAAGTGAAAAGAAGGTACATTTTAACTTTGTTATGTCACATTCACATGCTTAAAGAAATATCAAAAGACTACAATACTATATTGCATTATGCATATGCATATAACATAGGAAAGAGTGCACAATCTTTCCAAAAAATGTAATCGTTATTGATAATGATAAGTGTATAATGTCCCTCACAAGCTGAGGGACTGACTATTTTAATGCATATAAAGGAAAAAACTATACATTTATAGATAAAAGAAATGCATATGTAAAGAAGGGGGACATGTCATTGCTTTAATAATGAATCTCGATCAAGTCACCTTGCTTCAGCTTCAGTCCTCCTACCCATCTAGCCTCCATTTTTTGTTTGCCCCATGTTGCTCCAAGGTTTCCTGTATTTGTGAGAATAAGTTTGGTTAGAGCAATGAAGGATCACCATTAGTACATAGGCAAACATATAATCTAATCCTCATAAACATTAAAATAGATAGCATACCATAGATGTCCAAGAAAACAAGAGAGTTATCAAACACATATATCATATGCTCTATTTATCTAACATGTTTGATCCTTGTGCAGATATAGGAAAAAAATTTGTGATTGTTTTATTTCATTTGGTTACAAGATGTGGAGTAAAATGTGGCTCCCACGAGGGTTGAGCCCAACTGCTACACTCTCATGTTTTAGGAGGGATAGGAAATTGAGCAACTTGATCAAATTAATGATAAACCTATTCTTGACGCATTAAATCAATATGGAATCATACTAGTTGATCAACTCTCATTATCATATTCAAAAGATGCAACAAAACTGTGTGAATTATCAAGAAATATTATTGTTCGTCTTTTCACAATGAACCAAACAGTAGGCTATCATCATGTTGATCAAAGGGGCAGTCATTTCTTCTTGGAAATCTTACTTTGTTGGATATGTCTTTCAATCTTCTCAAGTGGATTCAAAGTCCATTTAAACAATGATATGAGTTGTACATCACTGTCATCATTTTCTAAAAGAATAAGAGGAAGGGAACAAGAACAAGGACATCAATCATTTAAAGATGAAAACAGTTTGTCTCTTCCTAAGAAACAAATAATTTTTGAGATAATGGTGAAAGTACACAATAGAATTGGCACATGGAACCCAATAAACCAATGTTGGTGCAACAAAAATCATATGTAGAATTTGATGCCTTTGATAGGAGAAATATGAAGGTTGAAGCACAAATGCATCAAGTTCAATTATGGATAATCACAATGGCAGAGGAACTATTAAGTCATATCACAAACTATCAGGGGCTAACATAGTGGAGCAATGAAAAACTTTGTTTAAGATGAGAAAGCATTTAGGACAACAAAGATATATATAAATATCAGTTTCATGGAAAAACAAAGCATCCACAATTTGATGTAGTGATAAGCTTCTCCAAGAATGAAGGAAATCTCCCTATGCAATATACATTCATCAATAGGAGGGAAAGAAAGTTTTTAACAAAGATCATACATAATAGCATTGCATTGAAAAGTGATAACCACCAAGCTATAAGAGATAATGAGTCGTGAATGCAATGTAAAAGACATTGAAATTGATGTAACAAGATGCTTAAAGGACTTTCATAAATATCAAGAAGCAACAATGGGAATCATAAGGGTTATTCAAATGGTTTCATTCCTAATGTAAACATACATTGTTGCTATCACAGTAATCTTAATGCATGAAGGGCATGATCACGACAGTTAGTAAAGGAGTGAGCATTTGAAAGCATTGGAAATAAATACCAACATATTAGTGTGGGGCCAGGAGACTATATCAAAGAAACAAATTCATTTAAATAAGCAACTATGGTGATCTATTGCTTTGTTTCTATAGAACTCCTAGTTCTAACTTCACAGATAGTGCATACATAGTGTTGTCAGGTGGGAATTCAAGCGGCACAAGGTGAGAAAGATAGTGTCATGAAAGCATCATATCATGGATAGATGAAGAGTGTCATGAGTATAAGCATGTATCTTTGAATCAACATTGCTCTCAAAAGAATGGAGATAGACATGGGTACCATGTTTTTCAAGACTTGTATTATAATCAACAAACAAAGTAAAGATAGTCTTCCAATGTCACTTTATTGGGGGCAACATTTAGAACATACTTAAAGAATAAATCAACAAGTTTCAGTAGCACACAAAACAAATGCTATTTTAAGTATTTGATGAGCCAAGGCCAGGCTATAACTGTATCATGTGAATACCCATGTTCTCTATATGTCAAAAAAGAATTTCAAATGAAAAGGTTATGCTACAACGATCCAACACAATGCAAAAACAATGAGCAATTTTTATGAAAGAAATTCAAGTGAAGATGTAAAAACATTTAATCTATTTTGTGCCTAAAACAAATGAAAAGTCATTTATAAATCTTTGCATTCTAAATATCAAAGTATATTGTTACGGTTTCCATGGGTAAGAACACAAGCATTTGGAGGGTCTAAGTTATGAAACGTCGTAGCAAAAGGTACCATGAAATATACATGTAAAAAATGCTACACATTTTGGAAAGATACCAAAAGATAAGAAGTGCTCAACCATTGTTATTAATTGCATTTTCAAAATTAGAAAAAGTGAAATAGGAACTTAGTTAGCTTAGCTTTGTTTCCTCTTAAACATAGAAAGTTGTGATTAATGAAAAATGATCAAGAGTGGGTGCTTCTTGTATAAATAAAAGTCTTCATGGATCAGTTACAAGAGTTTATGGGAGCATCATTTCAACAGAATTTTGAAACCCTTCAAAAGCTTTAAAGGAAACAAGAGAAGTTTGTCACAATGGATAGCCAAGCATATGCAGTGGACAAGGTATCTTAAGTAGATGTTTTATCAATTTCTCAGTGTTTTATTAGTTTCTTTATGCTCAACAAAGGGCACTCATGAGGATGAAAATGAAGTCTTTAGAACTCAAGCTCAAAGGCATGACAAAGGGATTGTCATATTAGCGAAGTATAAAATGATGAGTTTGAAAGAGGACAACCTATCCATCATGAAGTGACAAAAGCACTTAATTTTAACAGTACCAGGGGCAATAAAGACAACCAAAGCATATGGTATGAACAATAGAGATGGGTAGTCTAATGAGAATCAACATAGTTCCATGGTCTACAAGAAGATAAATAATGAAATGGAAGCCTTGTATGGATACCAATTGCTTAAACAGTGACCATCAAGGTTTTTTTTATCAAATATTCAGTGTGAGGACTTTCAAAATCCTTTTAGTGCGAAGTGCATACTGATGAGCCCAAAATATGCTCATAATTTGGATATCATGGTGTACTTTTAATACCTTTACTTTTGTTGTTCATGGTTGTTTAACTCTCTTGAAACCTTTTATTGGGGGATATCCTGTAGCAATACACTTTTATGTTCCTACAGCCTATCATGTTGACATGTCTATATTTATTACCCTGTTTGACTTCCCAAATGACTGGTATAACACATGTAGTTTTTGAATGATGAAATAGATTTAAATATGTGATTAATGAATGGATATTGTGTATGTGCCATGCACCTTTTCTTTTGCATCTATTACCTTGTGTTTCACAGGTTGTTGAAGAAAGTTTGATTGAGTCAAGCGCAGCCAATCTTGGCCTTGTAGAAAAGTCCATTTCCTGCACAACTTTGAGGAAGCTACGAGGAGCTCTTTGATAAAACTATTGGGAAGGGATTTTTAAATGACATTTAATCTGGAAAGAGTGGAGTGCTAGATTCTCTCTGGATCGGGTTGAATGGATAAACTCATTTATGAAGTCTATTCCTCGATTTCAAGATATATTTTATATCCATGTCTTTCTCATGGAGTTAGTTAGTTGTTCTCCTAATTTAAAATAAGTGTTCCTCCGCTACGTGAACAGAGGAGATATATGTAGATAGATAGAAGCCATGCTTATGTAAGAGTTAGAGTTATATTATGAATCAGAGCTTTTGTTAGTTTTCTGAAGCATAACAATCAATGTAAATGATTTCACGTTATGAATAAAAGTTGATGGAGTTCTGAGCACAATCTTCTGTGTAAATTAGTTGATGCTTGCTAAGGGGGCCCACTTAGTAAGTATTCGTAGGAGCGTAGTTGTTTATCCTTTGTTAATTCAAGTTAGATTTCATTTTAGAAGTTTCAGCACAAGCTCAGTCTTATAATGTTCCTGCAGCATTGAGAATTCATCCCCGTGTTTGTTCCTGCAGCATAAGGCTAGTTTATAGTTTGTCTCTCAATTGTAGCTATTACGATTTCTGCTTTGGTTAGATTATGATTGAGTTAAGAGAACTTTGCATTACCTTCCTGTAGCATAGATAGAATTTATTTCCAAGTGTTTATTTTCAATAGGTCGTGACTGAAACTGGTTCTTAGTGCACATATTGTGCCGCTCCATTTAAAGTTTACGTTCCCTGGTTTGACAAGTAAATAAACGACCATGAAGAGGTATTAGTCACCTGCTGGAATGTTCAATTCCTAGGATAGGTTTTGCCATGATTTTCATATCCTTTTGTGGGCATGACCATTTTTGGCGCCGTTGCCGGGGATGGTGTCAATCTAAGAACCTGCTATAGTCATTGTTAGCAATAGTTTTTCAAGTATTTTCAAAATCTTTTAAAATACCATCCATTTTCATTACATGCATAGAAGGAGAGATGCTCAGGGAAGATTTCTCCCCAACACACTATTCATTGCTAAGAAAATTGAACCAGCTTATAGCCTATTTGAGGATGAAGGAGACTTAGATATTGACCCATTTGCTAAAGGTTTGTGTGCTGACTTGCTATTCGGCCCATTTGATGAAGAACCTGAAGAAAATCCATTTGCTCCTATACTTGGTCAGGTGAACATGGCATGTAATCCACCGAATCGACCTCTTGTTTTTGAATTCCCCATTATTCCTCAACAAAACAATGAAAACCTTAAGAATATTCCTTCTTCATTACTTCCCAAGTTCTATGGCTTAGTTATAGAAGACCTAGAGACCACCTTGTTCAAGTTTGATATCCTCTGTCGCAGTTATGACTACACTTCAGATGCTCACAAACTGAAATTGTTTCCTGCTACTTTGAAGGAGGGAGCTCTTAGATGGTTCATGAGTCTGGGAAGGGGTGTTGTCGATAGTTGGGTAGCCATGCAAACAAAATTTCTTGAGAAATACAAGGAATATTGTAAGAGTGGCAGTAAAGGTGATGATATATTCTGAATTCAACAAAACGAAGATGAAAGTCTAGAGGATTATATATCAAGATTCTTGTTTTTTCTGAAAAAGAATTCAGATCATACTCTTAATGAGGAATCTCAGAAATTAATTTTTCTAAGGGGAATCAATGATACTTGTATAGATAACCTTGGACCCGATGGAGGGGCGATATCACTCAAGCATATTGGGATGATATCATGAAGATATGTCTCAATTATTCCCGAAAGCAAAATGTGAAGAAGGGTAGAGGTCATCAAGCTACAAGTTGGGAAAGACATCTTCCACCGGGAGTTTCCCGGATGGAGATCACAAATTTGTCGGCCCCATTTCAAGCAGATATCATAAACAACATGGCTACACAATGGATACCATGTAAAACTCAAGAAAACATGAGGAGGCCGAGGTACTCGATCGAAGCTCAATTTTCATCAGAGATGTATGAACGATCTAGATGCAAAGCTGGTGGTGGCCAACATGGAGGCTAAACTGTTACCTATTGATTTTAAGATGATAGAAGGTGATGATGACCAAGTCTTCTTTGTTGCACAAAGGAGACCATGGGCTCCAAGACAAGGTATGCCTCAAGATCCTTTGACTTTTGGTAATCCTTACTCTAATTATAATAACCAATGGCAACCTACATATGGCCCATCTCCACCTTGGAATGCTCTTCAACCATACTGGCCTAACTATCAAAGCCCTCAATGGCAACCCCCTCAAGGAGGTTGGCAGCACCCACAAGGACAATGGACTCCACCTCCAGGTAACTGGTAGCAGAACCCTCAATGGAGAGGTTCTCAGCAATGGCAAAACCAACCCCCTGGATTCTTGCAGTCTCAGCAGCCACAACCTCCAGCCCTTATGCCTCCTCCTACAGCACCTACAGCAAATACTGGCCCTCCAAAACAAACGCCTATGCCTGCTCAACCATTGCCAAATCCCAATAATAAGAAGCTGCAACAATAGAAACCTATGTATTATGCAGAAGTCAACCAGTATCCAGCTTATGCCCTGAATATCAATGATATCCATCTCAGGTTTGGAACCACTCTCCCTGCTCCACAACCACCTGTAATAACAAAGATTCTAGACTCTACTATCGAATAACCTACTAATCATGTAGAAGATATAATTAGATAAGCTACTACTCCTAAGGAATCCTCACTTCAAAGCAATTCACCTTTTTTTCTAGAGATTGCAGACATCGCACTCAAGACTAATAAGAACTCCACCTTTGATATTTTGGAGCAACTAAAGAATGTACAAGTTCAAATTCCTCTTTTTCAAACTATTAAAGATATTCCAGTCTATGGAAAAGCCATTAAAGAGGCTTGTTTAAAGAAACAAGGAAGAAAGAAAAATGATCCCCAAACTATCCATGTCCTAGGACAGTTAGCTGATATTATGTTGGGGAAGGTTGTCATTCCAAAATATACTGATCCTGGAAGTCTTGTAGTAAAAATAAATATCAATGGTCAAGTAGTAAGAAATATTTTGGTTGACCTTGGTGCAACCATTAATGTGATGACCAAGCACACTATGGAGTGTTTGAACATGTCTCCAAACACCCTGTGATACACCGATCGGCCCCGCAGCCGATAGTCTCGACATTTACACCGATGGAGGATAGAAGATGTCATCACACCCTTTGAATCTTGGGAATACCCGATAATTTCACCATATTGTCCACTAAGGCAACCTTAGGAGGATATCTTATTATCTTAGGGCATACCTTGGTTAGTTACAGCTGATGCCCTTATAGGATGTCGTTTAGGAGACATGACAATTTTTTATGGTCAGTCAAGGAAGAGATTGGCTTTATACCCACCTGCACAACCTCTGCCAAATTTGTCTCAACCAGTTTGGCCAGATCTAGGAGAGGAATCTGAAGAAGTCAATTCATTAGCTCAGTTAATGATGCTACAAACTGATCCATTTTCTCAGCTTCAGAGTGAAGATAACTTGCTTCTACACATTCTACAATTTAGTTCTGGTTTGAATAGCCCATCTGCTTTGGACATCCATTCTCAGCAATGTTTCCTACAATAATTGGATCCTGAGAGCCATCATGATTTTCTATTATGTGATATACAGGCACCACCTTTATCAGCAACCTCAATAAATGATCTCACTAAACAGATAGAAGTATCTTCAGGCTGTTGTCTGCATATTAATAATAAGTTGCCTCTGTCTCAACAAACTGCCCTAGCCACAATGCTGCAAGCCCACCAAAGAGCTTGTGCATGGGACTATGGGGATATGAGGGGTTTAGACCCAAAACTCTGTACACATCGTATATATATTGACAGTGACTTCAAACCTATCAGGCAGCCTTAAAGAAGAATCAATCCAGTTTTGAGAGAAATTGTTAAAGAAGAATTACAGAAAATGTTAGCAGCTGACTTTATCTACCCAATCTCCGATAGTCAGTGGGTTTCCCCATTGGTCATTGTTCCTAAGAAAGGAGGAAAATGGAGGGTATGTGTAGATTACAGAGAGCTCAACTTGGCAATAAAGAAAAATTACTTTCCTCTTCCATTCATTGATCAAGTTCTAGATAATTTAGCTGGGAAAAAGTACTTCTCATTCTTAGATGGCTTTAGTGGGTACAATCAAATCAAGATTGCTCCTGAGGATTAAGAAAAGACTACTTTTACATGCCCTTGGGAAACATTTTCCTATTTAGTTTTGCCTTTTGGTCTCTGTAATGCTCCTGCAACTTTCCAGAGGGCAGTCATAAGTATCTTCTCAAACATCTCATATGATTGCATGGAAATATACATGGATGACTTTACTATTTATGGTACGACATTTGAGGAAGCTCAAGCCAACTTGGAGAAAGTACTATAGAAATGTGAAGA
>VDFB02139531.1:0-27046 GCA_007258455.2 Sequoia sempervirens | reverse complement strand
ACTTACACACAAACAACAATGATGATTTCTAAATTGACAATATTGCAAAGGTCTTCAATACAATTTTCCAATCACCTCTTACTTAACAACTAAAACATCCACAAAAATGGTGTCATTGTGTTGGCATAAGTTGATAGGATACCAACTTACACACAAATAAATTGAAAATACTCTCTACTAAAATATTAGGGTCTTCAATAGAATTTTCCTATTACCTCTTATCTAGCAAAAGCTAAAATATCCCTAGCAATGGTGCCATTTTGTTGACATAAGTCGACTAGTTGCCATCTTTATTCAAACAAAGTGACAATGAGAACTAGGGTCTTTCAAATAATTCAATAGTTAAACCATCCTTGGTAATGTTGTATTAGGCCCCAAAATTGCTGTTCATACTCCTAGAGTAATCAATCCACTTTAGGGCTAGGAAAATGTCATCCTAAAGGGGGGTTGATTAGCTCATCAATAGAAAGTGAATGATTTAAGTCCAATTGCTAAAATAGTGGATATTCTCTTTAATTTGGACTTAGTTGGACTTAGGAGGGTGTTCCTAGAGGTATCCTTAATAGGTTGGATTGCGAGTAAATATAAACAAATTGAAATTGTTGTAGTAGTACTCAATGTATGCTTGGCCCCAAAGGTTTTCACTAAACTAAAGACTAACTTGTTGAACATAAAAACTCTACTAAGCTTATAATAACATTATTGCACAAAGGCAAGAAGAAGATAGCCACGGGCAGCGGTTAAAAGCGGGATCTGACTCTTGGCGAAAACCGCTGCTTACGCGCCCTAGATGGAATTACTGGCAATGAGGTCGCGGGCTGCTCACCACAAAGCTATTGGTGAAATATTTTTTTTCAGTTTGAGTGTAAGGTTGATCATAAACTTCCAAGACCGATCCCTAATCCATCATGTTATAGGGTCATAGTTTACCAAGTTAAATAAAACATTGAAATCACAATAGAATATAAGCTATTTATATGCATACACTAGATATATGATATCAAACACCTGAACATATTTAATAATCCCTCTCCAAATTGTAAAAATAAATGTGGAATAAACAAGATACCATTACAAAGATTGCAATGTCTTAAAATATGTAAGGAAAGCTGAGTGCGGAAACACCTTCCTAATGCCAATTCTTAGAAGAGAAATGCAGATATGTTATTCAATTTCAAGTTATAGTTCATTAAGATGCACACTAATAGAATAACAGAGTAGACAAATTTAACACAATCACAGAATAAACACCAGATTTATGTGGGAAAACCCTTACAGGAGAAAAATCCACACACCAAACAAAATCTCTTTGTATTACAGTAAATAATGATTACATACAAAGTTACAGACTATGCTTCCAAATGTTAACTCACACTGTCAATTATAGCAACAATTTCCTTGATCAACCTCATTCACAGATCAAACTATTCAATGCTCCTCCAACCTTACATAGTGTATTCATTCGTATTCACATTCGTTCTATGTTTTCCATTCAACCAAGGAGTTAGTTCAATTTGAATCCCATACACAACTATACACAAACTGTCTAACTGTCCAAACATGTCGAACTGTCGATGGGACTTCATTCAAGCTCCCAAAACTCTCAAAGTCACATCAATATCCACACTGTTTTCCAAATCACCCAGTCAAACATCCTCCATTGACATCATCCAATCCCCACTCTCCTGCTTAGTATCAGTCGGGTCCCACCAAGGCACCTACGAGTTGGAAAGTGGCACACACAATAGTCCATCAACTCGTTGATGAGACTTAAACCAAGGTCCCTTTGACGTCCTTTAGTCCTTTCGATAGGAGTCCTTCACATAGAGCTCACAACTCCATCGGACCAACAAAGAGACTCAAGACAAAGTCTCACCAAATACATTAGGTCACACTGATGGAGAGCCTATTTTTGTATCGAACTATCGAGGGGACAAATTAGAGGCTTCCCCCGAGGTGATCAAATCCCACCGATAGAATACATAACACCAAAACAAGAAGTATTATCGGTCCATCAAGGAGACTATGAACAAGGTCTCACAAAAAATGAATAGTCGGGCCGATGAAGGAATAAACACACAACACTACAAATAGAATATCAAGCCAACAATTTGAGGCACATTTTCCAACATGCTCCCACTTGATGAAGAACATATTGGCTTCTTTCAATGCTCAAAGTTACTAAATGTCATAGGCCCCTAAGGCCCATCAAACTAGCACATCATCTATACTTATCTGTGCTCATGGGATCAGTCAATGCATCGACAACATTCTCTAGAGTATCCACTTTTTCCAAATTAACCTTTCCATCCTCCATATCACGAACAAAATGATACTAAACATCGATGTGCTTCGTCCTGGCATGAAAAGTGGGATTTTTCACCAAACACATAACACTTTGACTATCACAACAAATAGTAATCTACCCTGCATTAAACCCAATATCAAAACACAAAAATCTGAGCCAAAAAGCTCCCTTACATGAATGAGTTACTACATGTACTCTACCTCAGTAATAGATAAAGTGACTATAGCTTGTTGCTTGCTCATCCAACTTATGACACCACCAATGTGAATACATATCCACTGGTGGATCTTCTATTGTCAATATCCCTTGCCCAATTAGAAGCCACATATCCACAAATGCTAATTGAACTCTAAGATCCAGTAGATTAACCATGATAGCACAATGCATACTTAGCAATACCCTTCAAATATTTGAAAACTCTTTTCTCAACGTCCCAATGCGGCCTCCTTGGATTAGCCATAAACTGAATAAGTCTCCCACTACTTGGGAAATGTCTAGCCTAGTATAGAACATCACATACATTAAACTACCAACTGTACTTGCATAAGGCACTTTGGTCATGTCCTCCATCTCAATAGGAGATTTTAGACAATCCTCAATAGAGAGTTTCATTCCCTGCAACATTGGAACAACTAACTATTTGTAATCTATCATGTTAAACCTCTCAAGGACAACATTGATATACTTACTCTAGTTGAGCCAAATTTTTCTACCATCTCTATCCCTTCTTATTTCCATCCCTAGAATATACCTTGTTGCACCTAAATCTTTCATTTCAAACTATGTGGACAACTGAGATTTTAAATTAGAAAGCATACCCTTACTATTCCTAAAGAATAACATATCATCCACGTACATGGCAATAACAAGCAACTGACTATTTTCATATTTAAAATACACGCAATGATCTAATTTTTATCTTACAAATCCCAATGACAACACAAACGTGTCAAAATTTTGGTACCACATTCTAGGCGATTGTTTTAAACCATACAAAGATTTTTTTAACTTGCAAACTAGACTATCTTTACCTCTTTCAACAAAGTGCTCAGGTTGGGACATATAAATTTCTTCTTCCAAATCTCCATGAAGAAACATTGTCTTCACATTCATCTGCTCAATCTCTAAGTCATACGCAACTACAAGTGAAAATAGAAATTTGATAGATGTTAGCTTAGTTATAGGAGAAAATATTTCTACATAATCAATTCCCTATACCTAGGAATAACATTTTGTAACCAACCTATATTTATACTTCTCCACACTACCATCTAGACCAATTTTCCTTTTAAATATCCATTTACAACCAACAAGATTTCAACCTTTAGGCAAAGGTACCAAATCCCAGGTTTCATTCTTTTTCAATGATGCCATTTCTTCATTCATGGCCTCCAACTAGGAATCTAAATCTAACATTTTAATTTCCTCTTTCATTGTCCTAGGCTCATTAGTGCTAGTAATCAAAGCATAGGAACAACTTGAATCCAACATGGAATATCCATACCTTTTAGGTTGTCATCTTTCACGTGTAGACCTCCTCATAGGTTGAGGCTGAGGTAGGGGTTCTTCTTCCTATTGGGTAAACCCACAAAATTGGTCTACAATTCTAGTGAGGAAGGAAAAGTTGCAAAAAATGCCCCCATGCAAAAAAAATTGGTTTTTGGGAGTTCGAATGAACATCTGGTTCAAATGAACTCAAAGGGGGTTCGCTAGAACCCCCCTTCAAGCGAACCCATTACATATTGGGTCCCACATTTCCCAGGGAAAAAAAGAAAAGGAAAGGGTTGTGGTAAGGGGGTTCGCTCGAACCCTAGTTTGAGCAAACCTCCAAGGCTAGAACCCCCCTTTTCCCCCTTCTCCCCCTCTGGCACCAAAAAACTCCAAAAATTTTCCCTTCGAAGTTTGAGTTGAGGATGAAAATGGAGGAGACTTCACAAACCCAACTGGATGATTGTATTCCTTAGAACAAGCTATCCAATCAAAATAATTTTAATATGTTTTGGTTTTATTATGTATTTATTTTTTTAGTTTGATTAAACATAGGTTTTTCACTAAAAATCAAGTTCTTTGTTCTACACGCAGAAAAATAGTCTAATTATCAATTTTTTAAAAAAATATCATTGCACTAGATATTGAAGTCCTTGATCCAACAAAAAAAATTGAATTTCGATACATACAAAAAAATTATGTTGTGTACGGTCTGCCTATGTCTAGATTGTAATTGGTTTGACTTTGAAATTTAATTTAAGAAAAAAATATTCAACAAAACACTATGAAGCCAATTGGAAGCACTAGATATTGTAGTTACAAATCTAAATTCGAAAAGAATAGAATTTTATCCTTCATGGAAAAAAACTTATGTTGTATATGGTGTGCGTCACTCCTTAAAAATGGTGTTTACTAAAAAAAACTAGTTTTCAAAGGAGATGAAAAAGAAGTGCAATTTGATTCCAAAAAATTGAAAAAAATGTATTTAGAATCTATAGAAAAATGTCACAAATCACTAGTTTGCATCATCTTCAAATTCCTCACGATTTAGCCACTTTAGGTGCCCGAAAGTGAAGATTTAGTTTAAAAAAATTAGTTCACTCTCTAATTTGGCCAAAAATTGTAAACTAGTATTATGGGATCACCCTGTTCAAAACTCTTAGAATTGCTTGAGCTCCCCTCAGATTTAGGTACACTTGGTGTTCATAGTTCTTCTTTTTATGGAGTTAGAGGAATTTCAACTACATCTTTATTTTCTACTTCTTTCATCTTTGGTTGCAGATCCACTGAAGAAGATTTCACCTCATGAAAGATTACACTTTTGATGTACAATACCTTCTCAGTAACTGGATTCCAAAGCTTGTATCCTTTCACACCAATGCCATAGCAAATGAAGATACATTTAACAACCTTGTTCTCCAATTTAGATCTTTTCTCACTAGGCACATATTCATACGCCTCATAGCTAAAGAATCGAATGTCTCAAAGAGGGTTTCTTACTAAACCATGCTTCCATAGGTGTTTTGTCCACGAGCATCAAAGAGGTAGATCGATTTACCAAGCAACATGTTGTAGCCACTGCCTCAGCCTAGAACTTTTGCTCTAGACCAACATTGCTCAACATACTTCTCGCCCTTTCCATCAGTTTCATGTTCAACCTTTCAACAACTTCATTCTATTTTGGAGTGTATGGTGTAGTTTTATGCCTTTTGGTCCCATGGTATTTGCAATACCTTTCAAAATCTGCAAAATAAAATTCACTGCCATTATCCATTCTCAAGCATTTAATTTTCCTTCCAATCTGATTTCTTACCAAGTTTTTAAACTCCTTAAATTGACTGAACACTTTTGATTTTCTTTTTAGAAAATACACAAATGCCCTTCTCTAATAATCATCTATAAAAGAAACATAATATTTAGACTTCGATAACGAAGGAACATTCACTAGACCAAATACATCAGAGTGAACATGATCCAGTATACCAGAAGATTTATGGGGACTAGAGTAAAAGGAAACACGGTGTTGCTTTCCACGTAAATGTAATGTTCACAAAAATCAAACTCAAGGTTACAATCATTGAGCCCTTCAACTAGGCTTTAATTTTTCAAGAATTTGAAGTCTTTTTCTCCTATGTGACCGAGTCTATGATTCGACATCATGATTTTCTCTGCTGGGAGTTTCACCTCCAAAGAGTTTGCACCTAGAGGAACAATGTTCTCCTTCCCTACATGAGCAACTTTGTCTAAATTTGCATACACTGCTATATTGAACAACATGTGCATCCAACTTGTACAGAGTGCCAATGTGACCCTTGGACAACACCATTGAGCCTCTAGTCATTTTGCAACCACCACTCAAGAATGAAACTTGTATGCCAACATCATTCAGCTTACTAATAGAAAACAAATTATGAGCCAGATCTAGTATGTGCATTATGCCATCAATTCCTTTGATTCTTCCCTCAAGAAATTGAATTTTGACTCTTCCACGGCCAACAATTTTAAGAGATGAGTCACTTGCCAGATACACCTTTCCACCAACATACTTTTCATAGTTCATGAACTAATCTCTGTGAGATGTCATGTGAAAATATGCGCCTGAGTCAATCAACCAAACATCATTCGATGATTGGGTCGCCAAGGTAGCAATGAAGGCATCCACATCACTTTGAGAAGAATCGTTATCCAAAGAGTTGTTGTTCTTCTTTTTCTCCTCTTTGCAATCCTTTTGGATATGTTCAGTCTGCCCACAATTCCAACATTTCACCTTGGACTTCTTGCCTAAGACTGTGATCTCACTTTAGACTTGGATTTATACTTTTTGTCTTTCTTCTTTTCTTTCTTATTCGATTTGCCTCAAACAACAAGAGCCTCCTTGGCGATCTTAAAATATTTCCTTCACATTTCTTCTGACAATAATGAAGCAACCACGTCTTCCATCTTGAAAGTGGTTGTTGTACTTCCAATAGCCATCACCAGATGGTCCCACATGTTAGGCAAGGAGCATACCAAAAGCATACTTTCATCCTCTTCATTAGTCTTTACACCTACAGACACCAACTGAGCAACAATCATGTTAAATGAATTTAAATGGTCCGCAACAGATGCTCCTTCCTCCATCTTCAAGGAATATAACTTATTTCTTAGGAACAACTTATTTACCAGAGACTTGCCTTGATAAATATCACCAAGTTTCTTCCATAATGAAGATGCAATCTTCTCCTCATAGACATTTAGGAGAATAGTGTCTGCCAGATAGAATCTAATCAGCCCTTTGGATTTTCTATCAATGAGGTCCCAATCTTCTTGTTTCATGCCTGGCATGGTTTAGTTCCAGACACAACAATCCAGAGATCTCTATCCACCAACAGGTCTTCCATTTTGAGTTTCCACAACTCAAAATTGCCATTATTGAATTTCTCAATTTCTACTCTTCCTAATGTGCTTTCCATCTTAATTTGCAATCTAGACTAATTGTTTCCTTTGCAAGACTCCCAATACACAATTTGCACAAAAATAACCTGTCCTACCCACAAGGATAACACAACTGGCCAGGATCTGATACCACTTGTAAGGAAAGTTGAGTGCGGAAACACTTTCCTAATGCCAATTCTTAAAAGAGAAATGTAGATATGCTATTCAACTTGAAGTTACAATTCATTAAGATGCACATTAACATAATAACAAAGTAGAAAAAATTAACAAAATCACATAACAAACATCAAATTTATGTGGGAAAACCCTTACGGGAGAAAAACCCACACACCAAGCAAAATCTCTTTGTATTACAGTAAATAATGATTACATTCAAAGTTATAAACTATGCTTCCAGATGTTAACTCACACTTTCAATTACAACAATAATTTTCCTGATCAACCTTGTTCACAGATCGAACTCTTCAGTTCTCCTCCAACCTTACAAAATGTATTCATTCGTATTCACATTCGTTCTATGTTTTCCATTCAGCCAAGGAGTCAATTCGATTTGAATCCCATATGCAATTGTACACAAAATGTCTAACTATCCAAACATGTCAAACTATTGATGGGACTTCATTCAAGCTCTCTTTGAACTCTCAAAGTCACATCGATATCCACACTGTTTGTCAAACATCCTCCATCGACATCATCTAATCCTCATTCTCCTGCTTAGCATTGACTGAGTCCCACCAAGGCATCTACAGGCTGGCAGTTGGCGCACACAATAGTCCATTGACCCATCAATGAGACTTAAACCAAGGTCCCTACGACGTCCTTTAGTCCTTCCGATAGGAGTCCTTCACACAGAGCTCATAGCTCCATTGGACCAACAAGGAGACTCAAGACAAAGTCTCGTTGAAAACACTAGGTCAAACCGATGGAGAGCCTATTTTTGTATCGAACTATTGAGGGGAAAGCTTAGAGGCTTCTCTTGAGATGATCAAATCCTGCCGATATAATACATAACGCCAAAACAAGAAGTATTATCGGTCCATCAAGGAGACTATGAACAAGGTTTCACTGAAAAATGAACAATCAGGCCGACGAAGGAATAAACACACAACACTACAAATATAATATCATGCTAGTAATTTGAGGCACATTTTCCAACAAAACATTGTCACATTTATTAAATCCTTATTACAGTTACATACCAACAAATATGGTAAGAAGAATCCCTATGCTAGAATTTTGTCACAGTTCGTTACACAATAATTTCCTTGGAGATCTACAAATGGCCAAGGAAACATTTAGCTATGGACATCAATTAAAAATTTATGACCTCCTTGTTATTTACAAAACATGTTTCTCTATAGCTGACTAGACTTGTAGAAGTTGAAACCCCAAATAATCCTTGACACTTATAGTCACATGGAAATACAAAATGAATGACCCTTTGGATAAAAAATGAATAGGTATTTATAGCCTTTATCTTGGTCACCCAATCATTGAAATAATTTAATGAAGAATATGAGATCATAAATGTGGTGTACAAGAGAAGTAAAATTCCATGAAATATAATGAATGGGTAATCTAGAGCTTGCATGAAAATCATTGACTCTTGGAACTCAACCATTGCATTCATGGTGAACTAGACTTCTTTATTATCCACCACTGAATTTGTATGCAGATCCATGGGCCTTGGGATGAACAATAATTTTTACTGAAAAAAGCTCTTGGAATAGTTGTAGGAGTCAAATATAGTCATTAATGGCACTTTGGGAAGATATGGTAAGTGACAAAAGAAATTTATTGGAAACAAAAAAAAATTGATGCAAGACAAGAGACTAGAATAGGAGATGTAGGGTTATATTTTAGGACTAGAGGTCACAACTAGACATGGGGATGGAAGTTTAGAAGTTAATAAAACCTTCACAACTGTTTTTCATGTCAAAGGAGAAATCAATGTAAAATATTCTTTTTCCTTTGCCATTGATGTCAAAGGGGGAGAAGAAGCATGTGAAAAAGGAAAGGAAGATTGGGAGAAGAAGCATGTAAAAGAAAAAGAAGCGTATAAGAAATTATCTTCTAAGGGGAAGAAATAGAAAAGTGTATTCAGAACTTGTATGTTGTCTTTGATGGTTTTTCACATCATGTGTTTCCATCAATGACAAAGGGGGAGATTGTTACAAGAATGGAAAGATTGAAGGTGTTGTCATTGATGTCAACCGGTCAACTGGTTATCGACTAGTTGCTATTGGTTGTATATGTCGAGGATATTGAGAAAATTGTAATAAAAATATCTTGCATGTATTAGAGGTTTGGATGGTTGGAGGTGGAGGGGATACAAAAGGAGTTTGCCATAACTCTATAATTACAGAAAGGGGAAATCAAAGTGCAAGGATGAAAGGCGAGACTTGATTGGAGGTTAGGAAATTTTGGAGATGGAAAAGGATTAGAAGACGTCTATACAAACCCTAAAAGTCCAAAAGAAGAGAAATAATGAAGGGATTAAGAGTTGTGGGAATCGAGAATGAAGAAGGATTGAAGGTTGGGAGGAAGAAGGAATGTGAAGAAGTCCTTGATAAACCACTTCTACAAGGCTTTAGTGATTTATATATCATTGGTAATAAGAATCATGTTTCTTAAAAAAGTGGAGGAAATTTTAGACTTGACACAAATTCTTGACCTAGAATTTTCTATACTTTTCGTTAGTGGTAATGAGAAGCATGTTTCCTACAAATATGGAGGAAATTTCAAAGTTGATGGGAAGTCCTAACCGAAAATTTCCCATACTTTTCATCAAGAGAGATAATGGCCTTATCTTCGCCATCATCAAATGTGAATTTAATTTTTCTTAGCTTCACAATCATTTATTAATATGCTTCAAAGATCTAGCCATTGCTTGGCAATGACATTGCTGATTAAAATTTCTAGTTTGCCAATGCCTTGGTTTCAAAGGAAATTGGCCAACTTGTTTCCTTCTCTATAACAATGATTAATGGAAAGTATTGTGAGCTCATCTTATAATATTCCCCAAGCTGCATTTATTATATTCATAATCCTTCAATTTTTTGAGTACTTATTTCTAATGCTAAGAGTGATAACCATCAAATCACCTTCAACGGTGATATTATTGAGGTTACATTATTTTAAAATACTTGTAATCCAAGGAGTAGAGTTTAAGTCTCAACTTCATTGTTCATTCTAGGTTTAAGTTTCTTAGTAGCAACCTTTATCAAATTTCTAAACTAATTGTGTATGCCACATCCTGCACCAGATGGTTTCAGATTGTCCCCATATACACCATCAAATTTTAACTTCCATGAACCTTCTAGAGGTAGATTTCACTTAATTTTTGAGTGATAAACTAATGGAAGGAGAGGATTTTCAATCCCATGAATAGGTAAAAAGTTCTTTATGTAATATTTTTTGGAAGCTTTTCTTAACTTTAACCAGATCCAAAAGTTAATTGTCATCTTCTTTTAAAAACTCAAAGCTAATTCAACAAAAAATATCTCAAATCTTTGACTTAATTTTATTACATAATTTGTCAAAATTTTGATACTATTTAAAGACTCCTTTGTGAACTGATATATCTTTCATTCAACACTTTTGAACCAAACTAGCAAAAGGTTTTCCTCTATATTAGAAAGAACTCATTCAACCACAAATAAAACTACATTTGCCACTACCATTTCTTAAAGATATTTGATTACATTTTGCTATAGTGACTCCTCTTTCTTAGTTGATTGTATACTTCATCGTAATTTTTCTTCTTCTTAGCCTCAATCATAATATATATATTTTTCTTATTTCTTTAATGAACTTGAGGAATTATTTGTTTCACCCAACTATTAATATCCTTTGTTGTATCAATAGAAGCAGTAAGAGTCACATTTATAGTTCATTCATCCAAATCTACGATTGTCCTAATCTAAGAAGTCAAGATGTGTACTTGTTCCTCTAGTTGTTCTCTAGTTTGATTTTCCTCTCTTGCCCTTCTAAACCAATTTAATATTCATTACTTGGAAGTTATGTATATCGCCTTTATGTGAGGATAGACCAATATCCATCTCGTTAATATTGAAATTAGTGTCATATCTTCTTCATTTTTATCAATGATTGGCTTGGCAATTTCCACATATTGTGAATTTGTAGAAGGATCAATCATCTTGACCTTGAGGTAGTCTTAGCTGTCTTGGGATTTTGCCAAACAACTCTACCATGCAATCACAAAGATAATTCCTCACACATATATATGCTATTATAAACCATTATTCAGATTTTCATTTAATATTATTTCAAAGGTTCTACGAAAATTTATCGCAAAGGAAAATTCACCGACGGAGTAAAATTCACCACAGCAATTCACCAATATTTTTTAATATATATTTCAAAAACTTGGTGAATTGCTCACAGTGAATTTTCCTTCAATGAATTGCTGGCGATGAATTTGCCAGATGCCTATTTCAAATTACAATCAAGTTTTCCAAATTATAGTCTTAACAAGTTTGATGAAAATTTATAATAACATTAAATTTTACTTCTAATTGTCGGGGATAATTTTGTCCTCCGACGTTTGATGCCTATGCCCAAATCCTATAACATGCAATCAATTCCAAACTTCGTATCTCTCCTCTTCTTCACTGTTGAATCATCCCTCTTGTTTCTGCCAAACTTTTGGCAATATTCAATTTCATAGTCTCTTTCCAAATTTTTCCTATCTTCCTTCAACAATCTTCTTCCTCTAATTCACATCCTAAACTGCCAAGAACTCATCCTTAGCCAACTGCAAACCCCATTCAGAATACATCATTTCTTATTTCTACAGTTAGTGTTGGAAGTTGAACTGTCATCAAGAATTGACAATTATGGAAACTAAATCATCTCCAAAACTGAATCAACTTCCCAAGAAATATGTTTTTTTGTCATTGATATAAACTCAACAGATGCCATCATTATCCACAAACTAGGCCTTTTCATATTTTTCTTTTCAGTGGAAAGTGAAAATACCAACATGATCTTCTCATGAACTTGTATTTTGGAAAACTTGGCTTTTGACGAAACTATTAGTTCAGGAACTTGGAAAAGTGTTGAAACACTTAGCCTTTCGGAAAGTTTGAATTTTAACAAATCATTCAGTTTTTGAACTTTCTCACTTGTCGAAACTAAAAGGAAAACTTATTCAATATTCTCATCGATGCTTTGTCAAATGGTCAAACAACGTTGGCAATGAATTATTTTGGCGAACCAGCTAGTTTTCTAACTCCAAAACTTGTCGAAGCCTTTGATGAATGTTGTTTCAATGAACTAAGGAGTTTGCTAACTAAGGTTTTCACTGAAAATGAAATAGATTTAACCTTTTTGGTAGGATGAGAGGTTCGTGAACCTCCAAATTTACTGAAACGTTCCATCTTCCTCTCAAAGATTTCAATCTTCATCAAAATTGAATTGTAAACCTCTTTGACTTAGCCATTTTCACTTGAAAATATTCCAAGAGAAAAGTTACAAAAGCAAACTAACATGAGTACAGCGTGGACCTAATGATTCAGAAAGATGGATCTCAAACAAGAAAATCTTATTTTAGATAAACAATTTGACAAAATTGAATCAAATCTAAAAACAAAATTGAATTATTTTTTAGTGATGTAGAATTGCCCATACGCCTAAATGCTCTTGTATCAGACTTGAAGTTACTTAAGGAAACTAGTTAAAACATCAAAGTTAGGCATTATATCTTTACTACTTTCCTTTTGTTAACTACCATTTATTAAATCCAAGAATAAATTGGATTATAAGCAATAATTTGAGAATTGGGAACAAGGGTTGTAAAAATAGGAGAAAGGACTTGTACAATAGTGGTGTAGTCTTCCATGTTATTAGTTTGCTTTGGAGTTGAAATAGCAATTTTAAATTGAAAGGTTGGATGAGAGAAGATGGAATGAATATTACAACTTAATGTGGGGAGAATGATGTTGTGCGAGATGAAATAGGAGGTAGTACTCCATAAAAAGCTAAAGACTTTTGTGGAGAAGATATTGGAGTTGAATTATGGGGAACATTTCATCTTAGGATATTTTGTATAGAATTAAAGGTCTCGTGGCCATGAATTTGGCCATGACTTGTTATATAATGTTATCAATCGATACAAAGGGGTTACCATCTACAAAGGGAGAATATGCAACTTCTTGTATTATTAGATTTTGGAACTTCATGTTTGTCTTCTTGTGGGGGATGGAGTCATCATCACAAGTATTCTTAGGAGTTTTCATTTTGTTTGGGTCTTCATCATTCTTAACATTAGCTAAATTGATTTTTTCTCAAGAGTTGTAGATTACAACAAACTATTTAATTGAAGAAGGCTCTATATACTTTGATCTTGTTGACGGTTCACCTTTTGTTCCAAGTTCTAGCTTAAAATGTATTTAGTGATATTTTTTATGAACCAAGCCTTTGAACTTTACAACATGAACACAATTCTTTCCTCAAGACTTGTAATTTATTGAAGAGCCTAATTAATTGGTTCTAACAGCTACATTTGAATATATTTCTTGAAGATATGATTAATTTAGTCTCATCATCAATAATACATAATTTAGTTACTGATTCCAAGCCATATGAATTTAACTAAGAGCCATTGTAAAACCCTATCCCGCAACCTAGAGGACGATGCAACACTGCGGAAGCACAACTAATTTTTTTTTTCCTTAAAAAGAGTAACAATGACGAGTGAAGTAACTACTCTAACACATACATCCTCTAGGCCACACAACGCGTCTACATGTGAATTTCAAAACTTACAAAATTATTCTAAAACATAGTATATGGAATTAACTCATGATAACAACATACAACAAAGCATTCACCATTTCATAATAAATCTAACACAAATAAAAGTAATGAACATATTTCCACAGATACAACACCATATAAACAATATATACCATTTAATCCAATGATGAATAGATCATACATAATGTTACAATTACAACACAAGGAATCCTCCTTGATTACAAATAAGGAATACAATATATGGTGTCCACTGTTACAATGAATAAAAGAGAGGTACAAATCCATAGAAACACACGAGCTCCTCGAACTAGAAGATCCCGCCATCACGAACATGAAGAGAAAACCCAACAGTGTAAGGTGCATGCCACCTAGCCATGTGGTACCCATAGGACCAACCCCCATGCTAGGAGATAGTAACAGGTAACCGAGACTAACCTACTACCTCTAGACACTAGCAAGGTACAAAACCACACAATACTGGTAAATACAAAACGTAGGGTTACATTGCTTCCAGAATCACAAAATCAAGTACAACCACTGTACAATACAATTGACTATTGTCATAGGAGGAGTGTCATCACAAAGGTTGCATTGGTTATCCTAAGGAGATCTTCGTAGGTCCCGACCCCCACCTTGGGTTATCCTGGTAACCTCTTACGAACTCCGACCCCACATGCACACTAGTGCGGAATCGATTATCTTTCGAAAAGACAAGATAACAATCTTGCCATTTTAGGCCTTCCCGACTCATCTCAAATCTAACACAAGCCCTTGAGCCAATGAGCGAGGCTAATTATCAAGTTAAATATGTTAACTACCCATTCCCCTAATGTAGGTTATTTAATTTCCATTGATTACAATAACTTCCACACGAGTTGTCTTGGGACCACTTTGTGTCCCGACCCCCATTGAAAGCCACTCCCCTATCGACAACACAATAACTCATTCTACACCCAAGGGTAGACAGTGCACAAACTGATAATAACATAACACAAGAGATAACACATCCCTACGGATGTCCAATACTTAATCCAACTACATGTACTACCCAAGGAAATCTCAAGGTGAATAATAGAAATGACAACCCTTCCACAATTATAATCTGGAAGACTTAAATTTTCTCTACAACAAATATTCCCCACAGTACCCAATTACAAAAATACTAGAAATTAAAATAAACAATCTCATGTAATTAAAAGCACTACTATTCGGATTTCCTAAATCCAATAGAACAATATCTCACACTACAATACATTATTCAAAACACAATTCCCATTAATAATCCACAAATGAAATTATATCAAAAGTTTAACTCAGTTCACAACCACACATAATATCCAACTCAATTTCACAATTAAACTAATTAATCATTTCTAATTAACTAATCGTGCATATATCTATTGTAATAAACAAACATTAAACAAATATATTTAATATGTATATATATAATTAAATACAATTATATATATACATATAAATATATATATATATATATATATATATATATATATATATATATATATATAAATATATATATTTATATATATAAATATATATTATTTAATTATAAAATCAACTATACCATAAAAGAACTCATTTATCTAAAATAAAATCCATTTATATCAAAAACTATTTCCTCATGTTTTTTTTTTTTTTAAATGTATCCATTTAAAGAAATACAAACTAAAATATATAAATCAATTTAAATATTATTACATATATATATATATATATATATCATATATAATATACAAATAAAACAAAAATTAAACAAAATAAATAATCTCAATCAAAGCAGATGCAGGGATGCAGCCCTGGCTGCGTCGGCCTCCACAGGGAGGTAGTGTTGTCTGTGGGTAGCGCTTCCCCCACACATATGTAGGGAGTGTTGCTCACACAACAACGCACCCCTGTGCGTAGCTGGGGGTTTCATCCCCTGGCCAAACACAATGATTTTTTTATTAATTTTTTTCTTCACTACTGTAAATTTTCCATACGGTGATTTCTCAATTTTTTCCAAAATAAAAATTTCCTACAGGAAAAATATAGTCCTCATATAAAATAAAATATTTATATATAATATATATGTATATGTACATATATATTTCAATAACTATAATATCTATATATATATATATATTTATATATAAATTTATCAACTGATGTCGAGAGATGGCAATTAATTTTTCATAGAAGAAGTTTTTTACAAGAAAAGGTCGAGAATTTTCATTTTTAGACAATTAAAAGGATTTGGGAAACCAAAACAAAATGATGATTTTCTCTGAGGAGATCTATAATTTCCTTTGGTATCAATCTATTTCAAATGATCAATTGACACAGAGGGTCTAAATTGTTTTCTACAAAGGTTCAATTTTCACGACAATCTTTAAAAAACAAAAGCTTCTACAATAATGAAAACCTCTTCTAATCTTTTCCAATTTGCATTACAATAATTAAATAACTCTTTCAAAACAAAATTCACAAAAACAATTAAGGAACCTGTTCTAGAAGAATTGTTGCCTCGAGGATTGATGTCGAGCTTCTCTATAATCTTCAATTTGTCAAGATTGCCAAAGCTTCCTCCAGAAGAATTGCCACTTCCCAGAGAACAAAAACAATCTACAACCAAGGATATAACAAACTAGATTACTAGAATTATCAAAAAGCTTCTAAGATCTACAATTTCTTCAAACCACAAAACAATTCTTTTATTTCCCAAAAACCTTTGTCCTTTTCTTGTGAAAACAACTTCCTCTTTTCTCACCAATTTCAATCAATCTCTCTATAAATCAGTTTTAAGACAATAAGAAAACAAATCCTTCTAACTTCCAATTCACACAATAAGTATCTCTTCTTTAAAAAACCAAGATATTTCTAAGATCTTTTCCCAAATATGTATTTAAAATTAAAAAAAAATTATTTAATCCAATTTACAATTAAATAACTTATTTATTTTAATTCCCAATTAATTTAATAATTAAAATTACTTATAATATAACTTAAATTAAATTAATTAATTTATAATAAAATCTCCATATTAATTAAATACTTAATCACAACATATAATTTAATCCTTACAATTTAAACTTGTACGATAAATAAAATACTAAGACCAACATGGATAAGGATCATGATCAACATATGGATTGACGACACACTATGCTACGGTAAAGGTTTGACAAGGTTAACTAGTTACTATCTCCTAATCAACATTACTATTGAGTAGTGGACACGCTCAGACCTGTGAAACTAGGTGAAGCCATTGTCTTGTACCTACAAACCTACAACAAAAGATAATTTCGTACATGTATACAGATAATAATTCATACACACCGTGAAGAGAGAATATATAGCAATTTCATCACAACTAAGCATCTATGCAAACACAAATCATATTAAACATAATCACCATGCAATTAATGTATCATCACATCCATATAATCTATCATCACTCCACTATTAGCGATAGAACAACCATAACATAAAATAAGGTCTAACAAAGTATCTGAGCTATCAAGAAAAGCATAACAAAATAGAGGGGTGTCACAAGAGACATTTTTTTGAAAATTCTACAATATTTCACATAATCGGGTTCATGCTCATTGACAAGACTGCACATGTTTCAATGTTGGAAAAAATAAACACCTGGGTAATGTTAGGTTGTCTCTTAGCTATCCAATGATGTAACTTTTTCACTTTTTGACAATGTTTTAAGCCTTTGATCTATAATTTCTTTTGCTTGTGTGTGTCTTTTTTGGCAAAAACTAGTTTTTTTGTTGTTATAAATTGACTGTTCATCAAAATTTCAAATAAATTACTTTTTTGGAAACTAGATTCCATTCTACAAATATTTAAAAAAATAAAAGTATTCAACTACTAGTTTATAAAATTTGTAGGGGTAGCACATCCAAAATTCTATTTTTCAGGAAGTGCCCACTTTAAAAATTAGTAAAGAATCAAATATTTATTAAAAATCATCAAAAAAATAATGCATAAACTACATACTATTAGCTAATTTCTCCCTGAAACAATTTTAAAAATATAAAAAAAAATTCTCTGTGCTATGTTCCCACAAAATTTGCTATGTGGGTATGTGCACAATCATGATGGGCCAAAAAGTGGCAATATGATGGGTATGTGGCTGACGACTTTAATTTTACCCAAAATTGATGAAATAAAAGGGTTTTAAAGGAGATTCTCACTTTCCACCAATATATATAAATTATGCTTCTTTACTTTGAAATTTAATAAGTAATTATTATTCATTTCTATTCAAATTATGACTAAAGTCCTAATTGATAGACTGACAGAAAAACATCTATAGCTTTCAAACGGTATCACATTTTTGAATCCAAAACATGTCACATTCTGTGTTTCACATACTATAGGATTAAAAATGAAAAATTGAATTTCATGAAGTTTTGACCAAGTTAAGGTCGTCAGACATACAAGTTTTTAATATTTTTAAAAAGTTATAAAAAATTAATAATTAATTATTTACTTGAAAAAAAATTACAAAAAAATATGCATCACATTAAGACATGAGTCCTCTACTTATATCTAAAATCTTATAAAAAAATAGTATCATTTTATTGTGGTTAGGGTGGTTAGATAGACACCCACTTCATATCTTTTCCCTAAAATTTAATTACTACTGCATTGAAATTTCAAATTTTCACCAAATAGATTTCTTTTTTTTAAGCAAACCTAGTAGTTTAGAAACTACATTCAATTTTCTATAGATTATATTCTTACATATTTTTGAAATAATATAGATAACTTATTCAAATTTTTACGTCAAGTTGCCTAACCCTAATTTTTCTAATTTTTTGCCACTTAAGGGCCTGCTTTTTCCATGATAATCCTGCACATACCCATGTTATGTTTTTCTAACAAAAATAGCACCAATTTCTATGGGTCCCTCTTTTGAACACCTTAATCTCAACCATTTTCAAAATAAATTAGTTGTTTAGAAAGTCGACTCAAAGCACTACAATCCTTATTTTTGTTGTTGTAGTGTAGAAAAATGGATCCCTTTAAATTTTCACACTAGTTTGGGCCCTCTTTGTGGATTTTGGCTTAATGTTGCCTTGATTTAGTGTTGTAATGTGGATGACACATTCACATTAGGTCTTGGGCCCTTATGAATTAATGAACATAAATGGTACCTTGTTCCTAGGGTTTTATCACATAAGTAAACATTAATCTTACCTTATTTGAAGTGTTGTAAAGTGTTGAACACACTTTCACACTTCTCTAGGATTTTTATTAATAATTGGGATTTCTTATGCTTTAATTGGCCCCACTTTGCATCCACAAGCCTCATTTATTGCATCTATTCAAGGAAAATCCTAATACCAATTAGTAGCCAATCATAATTTAGGTATTTTTGGCTTGTGTGGCCCAGATTTAGGAATCTAGGACTCATTTGCCACCATGGGTGAATGGGTCCCACTTGAATCTTTTGGCCCTGAACCAGTTTTCACACATTTCTAAGCACTTTTCATTTTTGGTCCCATACATTATGCCTAATGGGACTCATTCCCCACCTTGGGAAAATGAGTCCTATGTGGCCCAAATTCAAATTTAATAGTTTGAATTTTTAGTGGTATTTTATTCTCCTAGATCTGATGTCAGCTTATAGTATTGTAATTTTAGGAATTCTTCCATAATTGAGTATAGATGTAGTACCCCTCCGTTTATGCTATGCTTTCTGTTGATACTTTTCTATATTGTTAGACTTTGTTATTTTGTTGGATACTTGGATCGCTGTTTTTGAGCGATGATGGATTATTGTGTGACATGATGATACTATGTGTGATGTTTATTGTTTTCAGACTTGATGTGATTTAGTGTAGATGGTTATTTTTAGTTGTTTATGGATATGCATATGCTTATGATGGACTAACAACATGTATTGAGTCAGTCTTCTGTGAGGGTATTGGTGTGGAGAACAGAATCGCATCACTCGCTTGCGAGTGCCTTGCGATATCTATGACTTTCTCCGCACGGTGTGTCTGTTTACTGCTTTATATATATATACATGCATGTACATTATTTGCTTGGTTGCAGGATTTGCAGGTACATGACACCGACTCCACCTGTGTAATCAGGTCTGAGCGTGTCAAGACTCAACGGAATTGTTGAAAGGGAGATAGTAGTTAGGTTAATCCTAGTCCGGTCTTTAACCCTAGTCTTAGTACAATTTCAGTTTTCAGTTTTGAGTCGTAGGTTGTTATGTGTTTCTGTTGGTTAGATCGTTCTTGAAAAAGGTAAATGTTGGTTATTTTTAATGTTAATTATTGTGCTTTATTTATTATTATAATTTTTTTTTTTTTATTCAAGGGGTAAACGCTTTTGACCGGAGCTATGAACCGGATACAACCATTCAACAATACCACCCCAACGGGGTTTGAACCTTGGTGGCAAGAACAACAATGCCACCTATAAACCATTACACCATGCCAATACCGGCTATTATAAAATTAATATTTAAATATGATTGAAATTTATTTATTTAATAATTTAATACATTAGTTAGTTTAATTAGTTAAATAGTTGATCTTTAAAAGGATTTAACTATTTAATTAAATAAATTAATTAATTAAATTAAATTATTAAGTGCATAAATTATATTGTGTTTAAATAAATTAGAAAATAAATAAAATAAATAATGCGTGTAAAATAAAATTGTTATTCAAATGATTTGATTTTAAATTTAAATTAAATAAATAAAATTGCATGCAAATTATTGAATGGGAAAACTGCCGAGAGGTGGAGAAGATATTTTCTCAACAACCTCTCGACATGTGTGTGAGTGTCATAATTGCAAAAAGTTTGTTGAAAACTTTCACGGAGGTTAATGAGGATCTCGGGAAATTGCACGGGGTTATTCTATTGCCTCGGGGAAATTTTTTTCGGTCTCTGGCAAAAATTATCTTTACTGTAAAATTTTGATATTCTTAAGATTTGTGATCTCTCTGTTATTTTGGGGATTGTGAATTTGTGTGGAAGATCTCTCAAAGAATCTTGGTGAGAGGAACTTCGGTGTTGAATTGAAAAGCTTTGGGAATTTGTACGTAACTGGCAAGGGTTTTCTCCTACAGACAAGTTTTCTTATACAGGTATTTTTCTGGTGCTATTAGTTTCTTGTTTTATTTTAAAGGAAATTTAATTGTTGGAATCTCATCTTCTTGGTATGTGATTATGGAAATATTTTCTGTTGATTTCTTATTTGTCTGTAAAGAATTTTCAAAATTTAGTTTGGTAAAAGGAAAGAATTCCAAATTATTTTTGTGATTTTAAAATACAAGCACTATTGTTTTGGACCGAATTATACAAAGTTATTTTCTTAATTCTCTGTGAAATTATTTGTCAGAAATCAGTTTGTCTATATTTGTAAGATTTTGTAGGTTATTTATTTAATTTCTGTAGATATAATTTTTTTATATTTACTGGTATATTATTTAAGATTATGTTAAAACCTATTGTAATCTTTAAAAAAAAAAATCCGTTTATAATTTCCGTCTGTACGGATACGGATTTAATTAGAAATTGTGTGAAAATAAAATAAAATTTATATACAGTTCGCGATTTTTGAAATCGCCGAAATTTTTCATTTTTTTTTTTTAAATTATGAATCGCCGTTCGGCGAAAATAAATTTGACAGAATTTATTTATTTATTTATTTTTATGTAAAAAATATGTACAGAGAAGGGGGAGGGCCGAAACCCTCCCCTACCTTTGTTGGAGGTCGCGCAGCCTCCAAGGCTGCGCACAACAGCCATTCCGGATGCTGGGCGCAGCCCTGGAAGGGGCTGCGTCCTCCCACAGGGAGGCCGCGGCCGGGCTGCGAAACCCCAACCTGGGTTAAATAAAAGACAAGTTTTAATGCATTTTTTTTTATAAAATTTCTGGAATGCGATTTCTTTATCTTTAAATTAACTCAATTACATTTTAAGAGATATTTACATATATAAAAAGAAAATTCGAAATATAATATGGGATATATATATATATATATATAATGGATATGAATATCTGAATATATATATATATATATATACAAATTTAGAAAAATAGATATGATAGAATATTTGGCATGAGAAATTGTTTTTATGGTTAGTTATTTCTCGTCATAGTTAGAATAAAATAGAATAATCAATATATTTATTTGATATTTAAAAAATTGGGAAAATCAATCTAAAATAAAATGGTGAAATTCCTTATGAAATGGTGAATTTAATTCCAGTTATTTTGATTGACTGAATGGATTTAACATATCCAAATGTTAGAAGAGCTTTGATTTAAACTATTTAAATTTTCTTTGAAAAAGGGCAAAATGGGAAAATTAAGTCTTCCAGATCAACTGGGTTAAAGGGGGGCTTTTGTTTTCAAATTATTTCTTAATGACCTGGGTTGTGCAATAATTGAAAAAAAAATGGTGTATTATACTGTTTTGATTTGTTTAATATTGTGAGATGTAATTTGTGCATATGGCAAACCCTAGTCATGAAAACCTAATATTCTTGTTATGTTTAGGGGAGTGGCTAGTCGTAAGGGCCGACACACAAAGTGGTGTCAGGGTAACTTACGATTAGTTAAGTAAGTCAGTGAAAACTAAATAACACAGTAGATAGTTTAAAACATGTAATAAGATGTTAATGCCTCGCTTATGACTCATAAGCTATTACAGATATGAGTATAAGTCGAGAAGGCCTGGAATGGAAAAATCGAAGTCTCGTTTCCTTAAGAGGCGATCGATTTCCGCAACTGCATGCAATAGAGGCCGGGTTTCGTAAGAGGTTACCAGGGTAACCCAAGGATTGGGGGCCGGGACCTAGGAAGAAACACCAGGGTAACCATTGCATCGTTGTGATGACACTCCACCTAGAATAACTGATAAACCTTGTGTTTGTGTTTCAAATTGAATTGTCAAATCTGGAAGCAATGTAACCAATAGTGTGTTTGTACTAGTGTCTAGGGTTAGTAGGTTTGGTCTAGGTAGCCTTATTACTATCTCCTAACACGGGGGGTAGACCTACGGGTACCACATGGTTGGGTGGAACGTGCACCTTACTCCGTTGGGTCCCCAGTATGTTCGTTGCATTGAGTGCTTCAAGGATAGAGAGCTCACACATGGACTTTGTTTATACCTTCATCATTGTATATTGTGACTTGTAATTGAATACATCCCTCGATTTATAAGAGGTGATCATTTATAAAATTGTAACGGTTATTTGAACTATCTCATCAGATGGATGAGCAATGTAATATCTTATCAATGCAATGTATGGAAAAGAATATGTACTTTAATATATCTTGAATGGAAATTTTAAATTATATGCAATGTTTGATTATGTTATGTTTTTAAATTGGGAGCAATGCGAAGTACATAAGTCGCTTATGGAGAACTTAAAGTAGTGTAACGTCGTTTAACCTAAGAATGTATGCAACTATTTAACATAATATTAATACTTTAAAAAAAAATTATTACACTTTTATATCACCATTGCAACATTCTTAGGTTATTTAGACGGGGCATTACAGATTGGTATCAGAGCCAAAGTTACAAACACTGGATGCTCTGGGTAATCTAGAGCCCATTAGGTTGACCTAGTACGTAGTGTCGCAACTGATAACCTTGGTTGAACAGAATCTAAGACTCGTAATTGTTATGTGTAGGAACATGCCTAGGCGAGGAAGAAGGGGTCGTGGTAGAGGTCGAGGTGGAGGCCGAGGGCCAATCCCTCAGGTTACTCCCCCTCCTAGTCCTCATCACAGTGATCAGGAAGAACAGTTGGATCAGAGGAACGAGGGGCAGAATTTTGAACAGTCAGTAGTAGAGGGTACTCAGATACGTCATTTACTAGAGGAGGTCCTAGCTCGTCTTGGACCTAGACAGGTAGATGAGTAGGAGGTTGTGAGAGAGAGGGATAGATCCCCTAGGAGAGTAGATGACCCAGCACATCAGGATGCTATCATTGCAGGTCACATGAGGGATTTACTGAGAGCACGTCCTCCTACCTTTGATGG
Organism: Sequoia sempervirens; assembly: GCA_007258455.2. Taxonomy (NCBI): domain Eukaryota; kingdom Viridiplantae; phylum Streptophyta; class Pinopsida; order Cupressales; family Cupressaceae; genus Sequoia; species Sequoia sempervirens. Next base: position 3,000 of record VDFB02139531.1, on the reverse strand, counting down.
TTCAGGAGGAGGATTAGAGGCTGAGACCTGGCTACTAGATTTGGGTAGATGCTTTGCCATGCACCCTTACGGTAGCAATACCTGTACCAGATGTGCTATTATGCACTTGAGAGGATTCGCCTCTACATGGTGGCACCTAGAGGAGCAGAAGCTCCACATAGATATTGGTTATGTGTCTTGGGAGATGTTTCTTGAGAGGTTTAGAACTCGTTTCCTTTCGGAACACTGGAGGCAGCGTAGGGCTGACGAGTTCCACGATCTACGTCAGTTAACTCTTTCTGTAGAGCAATACGAACGTAGGTTCTACGAACTCAAGCAATATGATGGTATTGGTGATGATGAGCCTATGCTAGTACATCACTTTATCAGGGGTTTAAACGCCCGTATCAGTGGTGGTGTCTGAGTCTTTGAGCCAAAGACTATGGAAGTCGCAGTGGAGAAGGCTCGCATAGTTGAGGAGAACCTTATTATGGCTTTAGGTGGGCATACAGGAGTGCAGATAGGAAGTGCTCCTGCAGCAGGATTTAGTCCACGGGGTGGACAGGTACAGACAGGTGGTTCTTCCAAGAACCAATAAACACCCAAAAAGGGTGGGCAGCAACAACAGCGAACAAATCAAAAGAACAACCCACAACCACAGCAAGATTATAGTCCTCAGAGTGTGCAGCCTACGATCAGCAGGGGTAGTTTCCAGCAATCCAATGCACCTTCGGGTGGCAGAGGATTCAGTAGAGGCACAGGTATAGGTTGTTACTCGTGTGGGCAGCAGGGACACATTGCTAGGCAGTGTCCGATGAGAGGTTCTACTGGTTATGGGCCTCGACCTACAGTTTCAGAGCCTACAGTGGGAGATGCAGGCAGGTCACATAGGGTATTTACTATGGTGGGTAACCACCAGGGTGAGCACCAAGGTGTAGTTGGAGAGGTTCCTGAGGGAGGACCGGCATCGTTCTTTGGGAACCGTGTACGTCCATCTACATCGGGAGTTGATCCTCAGGGGTCTAGACGTTGACTGAGTACTTATTCAAAGGGATCTTAGTGGCTAGCATTTCATTTCTTGGAAGGACCTACTTTAGATATGTATGTGTTATTTGTTTGCTACTAGTAGGCTTCCAGGAGTAAGCCTGATCCTGGAGGGGAGGATGTAGTACCCCTCCGTTTATGCTATGCTTTCTGTTGATACTTTTCTATATTGTTAGACTTTGTTATTTTGTTGGATACTTGGATTGCTGTTTTTGAGCGATGATGGATTATTGTGTGACATGATGATACTATGTGTGATGTTTATTGTTTTCAGACTTGATGTGATTTAGTGTAGATGGTTATTTTTAGTTGTTTATGGATATGCATATGCTTATGATGGACTAACAACATGTATTGAGTCAGTCTTCTGTGAGTGTATTGGTGTGGAGAACAGAATCGCATCACTCGCTTGCGAGTGCCCTGCTATATCTGTGACTTTCTCCGCACGGTGTGCCTGTTATCTACTTTATATATATATACATGCATGTACATTGTTTGCTTGGTTGCAGGATTTGTAGGAACATGACACCGACTCCACCTGTGTAATCAGGTCTGAGCGTGTCAAGACTCAACAGAATTGTTGAAAGGGAGATAGTAGTTAGGTTAATCCTAGTCCGGTCTTTAACCCTATCTTAGTACAATTTTAGTTTTCAGTTCTGAGTCGTAGGTTGTTATGTGTTTTTGTTGGTTAGATCGTTCTTGAAAAAGGTAAATGTTGGTTATTTTTAATGTTAATTATTGTGCTTTATTTATTATTATAAAATTAATATTTAAATATGATTGAAATTTATTTATTTAATAATTTAATACATTAGTTAGTTTAATTAGTTAAATAGTTGATCTTTAAAAGGATTTAACTATTTAATTAAATAAATTAATTAATTAAATTAAATTATTAAGTGCATAAATTATATTGTGTTTAAATAAATTTTAAAAAAAAATAATAATAATAAATTAAATTAGAATATGCATGTGAAATGAGTTTTGAATTTTAAATTTAATAAAATTAAATAATTGTATGTAATTTGAAAGAAAATTGATTTTTAAATTTTAAAATTTAATAGATTGATTAAATTATATGCAAAATTTGAATGGATTGATTAAATTATATGCAAAATTTGAATGGAAAAACTTTGCGAGGTGGAAGATATTTTCTCAACAACCTCGACATGTATAATGAGAGTGTCATAATTATGCAAAAATTTTTTGTTGAAAACTCCGCAGGAGGTTAATGAGGATCTCGGGGAAATTGCAGGGTTGATACATTTGCCTCGAAATTTTTTAGGTCTCTGGCAAAAAATTATCTTCTTTCATGGGAATTTTTTGAGTAATTCTTAAGATTTGCTTGATCTCTGTTATTTTGGGGATTGTGAATTTATTATTGGGAATATGCAAAGAATCTTGGTGAGGAGAACCGGTGTTGAATTAGAAAAGCTTTGGGAATTTGCATGCAGTATTAACTAGCAAGGGTTTTCTCCCTCAGACAAGTTTTCTTATGGGAGTATTTTTAAGTTGCTATTAGTTTCTTGTTTATTTTAAAAAGGAAATTTAATTGTTGGAATCTCATCTTCTTGGTATGTGATTATGGAAATATTTTCTGTTGATTTCTTATTTGTCTGTAAAGAATTTTCAAATTTTAGTTTGGTAAAAGGAAAGAATTCCAAATTATTTTTGTGATTTTAAAATACAAGCACTATTGTTTTGGACCGAATTATACAAAGTTATTTTCTTAATTCTCTATGAAATTATTTGTCAGAAATCAGTTTGTCTATATTTGTAAGATTTTGTAGGTTATTTATTTAATTTCTGTAGATATAATTTTTTTATATTTACTGGTATATTATTTAAGATTATGTTAAAACCTATTGTAATCTTTAAAAAAAAAAATCCGTTTATAATTTCCGTCTGTACGGATACGGATTTAATTAGAAATTGTGTGAAAATAAAATAAAATTTATATACTGTTCGCGATTTTTG
>VDFB02139530.1:0-20684 GCA_007258455.2 Sequoia sempervirens | reverse complement strand
AATGATAGTAGGTGGTGGTGATAGGCTACAAGTTGGAAAAAAGTGAAGCAAATTATTGTTTTAATTTATCCATGTTCTATATAATTTGTTTTATAATAATGTGGTATTTAGCAATATAGTTGTAATAGTAAGAATGGCTAAAAATAATTGTAAAAGTTGTCTAACTCCATTTATGTCCAATAAATTTATGTAGAAGTGGCATGAATTCAACTCAACAAACCAACATATCCCTTATCAAGCAACTTATTGACTTAAGTGTGTTACATTTAATTTTTTCAACTAGGGAATTGTAATTTTTTGGATGGTTCCAACACTATATGTGTAGTTAAGGATTCTAAGTTTTCCTAGAGATTGCGTATAGAAAACTTACCTAGAAATACATTTAACTAAAAACAAAACCTATCTTATAAACTTTACCTATGTAACAATTGCTATGGGTAGATACTCCTATTGGGATAGTGGCTAAATAATTCAATTATGTTGTAACTATTTGCTAATGAACCTATTATTAAGTAATTGTTGACAATCAATTGATTGCTATTTATAAAATTAATACAAATCAAGGAACACAACGTTAACAATATATTCTAACATTAACAAACAATCTAAACTATGAAGAGTACTACATTTACCTCAAGTGGCACTTGCTTGAGTGGCTGCAATCTCACAATATCTTAATCAAATCTCAACTCAATCCATCTAATTGATTGAATCTATTTTCTTTATTGCATTATGAAAGTTTTATCGAAGTTGATAACAAGAGTGTTGACCACAAAATCTATTAGATCTTTGATTTATACAAGATCTACTATATATACAAAATCCAAATAGTCTGATTATTATAGACTATAAACAACTTATTAACAAATTTCAACTCATCCACAAACATAGGGAGATGACTCATTCCTCTCCTAAGAGAAATCTGAATAGGAAAATTAATCATGCAAAGGTGTTAGTATCATAATATTGTTATAACTCTTCATCATATATAAGGTAGTTATAAATGAAAGCATGTAGGACAAGGAATAATTCACATTTATAAGCCACAATCTATTTTTGTCATAAATTTCTTCTTATCTCCATGATTATCTTTATTGCTAGCGAGAACATCACTGAAAAAGACAATAATTTATAGATAAACCATTTCCACAATATTCGGCCACTACCTGCTTCAGCTGCAAATAGTTGCACCTTTTGTTGTAGGTGAACATACCTTTGGCTGCAAACTAATAAATAACCTTTGCTACGGGTGGCTAGTCCTTTGCTATATAGGGGTTAATTTTTCCCAAAAGTATCTCTACATCATAAATGACCATAATTAACATAAAACGCTTATTATATTTTATAAAAAAATATAAATGCACACAACCATTTAATAATACAATACATACCATCCTCAATGCTTTAATATTTAGGATAAACATAAAAGTATGGATAATGTCTTGGAAATGTCAGAAATGTCATGAGAAACATGAAACTTAAAATAGGAAAATGAGGGCGATTTTTGAACTCATCAAAAGAAATGGTTGTGATATCATGGTTTATGATCAAGAATGACTTGTGAGATATTAAGGTGATCAACAAACATTTGAAGGGAAAGGGTTGAGTTTGAGGAATATTCCTATATGAGAATATGGGGTTACATATTGGAATCATAGAAGTGGACACATGTGTAGAATTCACCATGTAATCACTCAAAATTGGCATGGAAATAGAAATTTGGTTATGTGTAATGTTTGAGTGTGGGTCTTGAGTTCTCTTAAAAGTGGATACTATTGTAGAAATATTATTATTTACAACTATGGCTATGCCATGTAAGAAATATAGGACTTCCAAATGATTGTGTAACATATTCCTCATTGTATCAAGAATGGGACCATAGATGTTACTCACAACTTCATCAACATTAAATGTGGACTAATAATCTACAAGTTGATTTTTGAGTTAGTACGCCTCAGATTGAGAGAGAATAAAGAGGGTGTTTTTGTGGTCAAAACCTCCCTCAATGTTGTGATATGTTGTGGTAGGAGAAGTAAGTAGTTGACAAAGAGTTGTAATTTTTGGATCATAGGAATCCAAAGCTATTTGAATGGGAGTAGTAGGTGGTATGGAATGAGACATGTTTAAATTTAAAACACTTCCATGAATGATATGATCAAAACATAGAGATTGGGTTGTGAAGTTCATAAGAGGTTAAGTGTAGAAGGTTTAGAACACACAATGAATGATGATGAAGAAACTTTAGCAAGATTTAATTTTTTAATGGATCAAAGAGAAGGATGAGAATTTTAAGGCCTTAGATTCACCAAAATTTTATGTGAAAAATATATTTAAATACATTTTTTGTTTCCTATGTTTAAATTTATCAAGGCACTACACTAGGATACAACTAGCTCTTTAGAATAAAACTAGTTTCTAATATTATAGAATCTAAAAGAATAAATTGAATCTACTAGATCCTAAAATGTTTCAAACTTGCAAAAAGTGTTTTTCGCTAAGCTAAAAAGTAAATGCTAAATGAGAAATTGTTGATCGTCAAAATTCAAAAAGATAGAATTAAAAAACTAAGCTTATAATTATAAATGACAAATAAAAAGGAACCTATAAACTCAAATCAAAATTATAGAATAACTCCAATGAAGCCATTCTTAAATGAAAACTCATGTAAAATGAAATTAAACTATGAAAAACCAAAACATATGTAATCAAAAGAAAATCAGCTTCATTGTTTTCCTATTTCACCATGATCTTGATTTATGCATTGATGCTCACAGATTTTTATGAGCACAAGTGCAACTAGAAGTTGCGATGAACGGAAAAAAAGATTGATAATGTATGATCATAATTCAATGTATGCTTTTTTGGTGAGAAGAGAAGGATTTTTATAGATGTCCTCACACGGTGGATTCATGTTGTGGGAGAGATGTGGGATACAAATCATGAGATGAGAAATGAATAATTATCCCATATTCTTTAATCAAATGCAATTGATTGAAATGGGAGAGATAAACGAGTGATTTTATGATATGATGGAAGTTTAGGAATTAGGATTAAAAGTGAATTTATGAATGATTTGATGGATTAAATGATTTAATGATTTGTGAATTTAGATAAATGGAAATGGTTTTATGTATTTAAATGATTTAATAAAACATATAAATGGATGGAGATTAATGATTTAATGATTTGTGAATTGAATGCATGGATATTATAATATGAAATGATTTATGGATAAATGGTTGATTATGGATAAATGCTTATAATATGGATATGATTTAAATGAATTAATGAATGAATAGAAGAAAGCTATTAAATGAATTAATTAAACAGATAACAATATCCATTTAATTAATAGACGAAAAATAGGATAATTGTGAGAACAAATTTTGAGTGTCTATAGTAACTACCAAGGATGCTTGCATAATACACCAACATCATTGTGGCACACTCTCATCCATACATAGTGTTGTAACTATAATTTGGACATAGGTGTTTGTCATCCAACATAACTTGTTGTGTATAATATCAAAATCCAATTTTTTTTTGGTGAAACAAGGACATCAATACCAAGGCAAGGGTATTTTTTGAATTTTTTTACAATGGTTTACTATATTTCCACCTCTGTAGAATGAAGAGCTTGATGTTTGGTGAAAAACCTATGTTCAGTAAAAATTCAAAATTAAATACATGATAAAATGAAAACATATCCAAACTATACTTGTTAGAAAGCTTGTTTTGAGGGCTAGAATCTTGTAAAATATCTTCTCAAGTTAAGTACATTTGAAGGTCCAACTCAGGGTTTGAAACTAAATCTTTTGAGGAAATTTTGATGCAGAAGCCAAACCTGTCATACTTAATCCCTTCATTCAAACTTCAAACGAAGGTACCATCATTCAAAGGTGCTACCTTCACTCGAAGGGTCCTTCGAGTGAAGGTCACCATGCAAAAAATTCATTTTATAGCATAAAAACATTATTTTATGCCAAACACCTTTGAACGAAGGGCTTGCCTTTGAGTGAAGGTGTTTAGTTGCATAACTTTGCTTGAAGGTGCTCACTAAAAATGTCCCTCCTAGCCCAAAAAAGTGAGACACAATATTGTGATTTCACCCAAATGAAAGTAATTTGTATTTCATGGAACTAAAATAATAGATAATCTAAGATGACAAAAAAAAACCTTGTGCCATTAAGAGCTCAAATAAAACTTATAGCTAAGGAAAAAGAAAAAATTGGGGCCACTTAGGAGCTTTTCATGAATGGTAAAGTCCCTATTTTGGTCTTTTAACCTCCATGGGAAGAAAATACATAATATTGATTAAGAAGTGTGTGCTCTTAGCTATGTGTGTATTATAAAGTAAAAGTAGTGACAACAAGCTATGAATATTACTCCGAGGTCTACAAAGAGAAATAAAATATTGTGTGTGAGAGTAGACAAGAGAATGTGAAAAAATAATAATACCAAGAACACTACAATGTATTTGACAACAATGAAAGAAGTAAAAGAGAATATGGGAGAACCACCACCTTATGCAATAATATAGAGATGAAATCTAAAAAGCCAAGTGCAAGATCACCTCAAGAAATTTTAGATAAGCCAAGGAAAATATAGTTGGATGTAGTGTGCTTCAAAAACCTTCAAAGAATGCTAATAAGTGCTATTATACTAGTTCACATGAAAGATTCAGTTCCAAAAATATAGACCACCTCAAGAAATTGTAGATAAGCCAAGGAAAATCTATTTGGATGTAGAATGCTTCAAGAATCTTCAAAGAATGCTAATACATGTTATTATACTAGTTCACATGAAAGATTTAATGCCAAAAAGATAAAGATTATTGTACATGTAATCCAAAGAGTGCAAGAATGCTCAAGAGATTGATTGATTGTTTCATTGATAGATTCAAAATGGAGTTTTTAGGGGGAAATAATAGGGTCCAAGGCCTCAAGGATCCATTTAAATTTGTTTCAAATATTTTACCAAAGATATAGACACATAACTAGGCAGTGAAACACTTATAAATTCCCATTGTATTATAATTTGTTGTTGGATGCTAGAACATAGCACTAACATTCACACATCATGCTAAAATCTTGGTAGCTACAAATACAAGTTCTAGAAACTAGGGAAATACAAGGTTATTATAATAGAAGAATAGTTTTATACAAAAGATACCATGGATAGGCATAAAAAAAAGCATGGTCTTGGCACCATGGGTGTACAAGGCTAAGGTAAGGACTAAATGAGCCTAAAAACATATAAGCTCTAAAGTGGGTCTAAAACATAATGTGAAATTGCAAGGATATATAAATTTCTATGTTAAACTGACCAATTCCATAGATGGCCAAAGTGATCTCATTCACAATTAACTAGTATATAAATTTTTCATGCCCGTTAGATGTAAAGATACTCAAATTTGCACCTCAATGATCACATTTCATTTAAATATTGGCCTATATCATTGCTATGAATGAGGGCATACACTTTCATATTATTGAGATTATCCTTTGAAAAAGATTTAAAATGTTGTAAAAGGGTATAAGTAGCTTGTGTGAGGGACATCTTGGGAAGATAAACAGTAGACAAGGCAAGACTTTTATGAACTTTCTATTTAGGAATATAATTCCTCTATGAAATTAACTAAGGAGGAAACAAACCAAGCTATCTAATATCCTAAAGAATGGAATTCAATGTAAGTACATGATATTTGTGTTGGTAATGTGAGTGTTATCAAAATTCTATTCAAAACTAGTCTCCTCTATATTAGGATTGAACATGCCTTCCTTGAAGCCTTTTCTAATCATATTGTTATTGAGGAAATGATTTTTATAAAGTAGATTACATACCCCCAATTGGCACTATAATTCTTCAGAAATATAATCATCACAATATTCATTAATTCAAACCTAATATCAACTAGAATGGTTGCATTTGTATCTTGATTTCCTACTAATTCTTGTGTAGGTTGGGATTTTTCTAACCAATCTACTTTTTATTTCATATTTTCATAGGGAATGAGCATACATGAAAATTAATCAAAATTGGGACTATCTACAATATATTTCACTACCACTTTAATTTACACTTGGAATGGAAAGCATATTTTATTATAAAAGTTAATGTTGGAGAAAATTTAATAGAGCTTCACTATGTAAATCCTAAACTCATACATTTCTTCAAAAATAATGTGGACATATATAGGAAATCATAGTGGCAAGAGGTCATTAATACAATTGATATTTGGATTCTCCAAATTTACCATCTCTTTAAACTTAATTCCAATGTAAGCGAAAAGACATCCTCTATCATCTCCTTTAACAACCCAAACATGTTTTCATGAACATTATACGTGGGAAATTTATGGAAATCTTAGACAATACAAGTGATATTCATGACATGTAAACATTAACTAGATGCAATAAATCCTTCAAGGTATGGCCTTTCAAGTGGCAACACTTAAAGTTACTTGATCAATGCATTCCTTATGCTCATTAAAGTGCATGTTGTCCACATGCCAACATGAAGGATTACAACCTACTGTGTTATCTCTATTGATATCATGTTCATAACTAGAAGCATGGTGAACATCCCCACCCAATTGTGCATTAGAATTCATGGAACATGGCAAAGTTAGAATTGGTGCCAACAAACAACATTTATTGTGCTTACAAATAGCTTCTTTTCATGCCCAAATTTCTCAAGTTTTGTATGTGTATTCTTTATTATTTAAATCAACTTGCATTCTTGGTCAAAGCAATGCTAATTGATAGAATCCCTAGAAATATCTAAGGATAGATTAATTAAAAATGATAAATGAAATCCATACCTTTTGACATAACATAGGATACCAAGTTGACAACTTTTTGAAAATGATGAAAAACATAGGTAAAAGATGTCATAGATATTGGTGTGAGTATATATATTTCCAATTATTCATACAAAAAAAGTACAATAACATTTATTTCCATCAAAGTTACAAACACACACACATATGCAAGTATTTCATCTAGCTAGGTAATAGTAACTAGGTAAATACACAACAGGGTGCAACAATATACATATTAATCATAAAGTTTCATCTTTATCCTTATCTTGGGAAGTTATTTTATTGATTAATATAGGTAGGTGTGTGCCAAAATATTTTATGGGGATACTTTTTTAATCAAAATAATTTAAAGATACAATTTGGTGGGTTCAATCATGGTTTATAATCATATACTTATTAAAATATGTAGTTATTCTCAATGACTAGAATTATAAGTCCTAGCAAAAATACATGGAAGAATACTTCATTAGAAAGTCTCTTCTATTATATATCCTTGATCTCATTTATTGAAGAGAGATGAATGGTTTAAAAATAATGAAAAACTTTGTGGACATCTATGTCACTACTTTTTAGAAGTTCTTACATCACTTACAACACTTAAAGTATCATTTTATCATTTGGACCACTATCTAATAATTTTGTGCATATCTATTAGAACCTCCATCTATTTATGATGACTCCTCATTTGACTTGAGTGGATATCCATTGGAACCTCTTGACCTACTTATGATGATTCGTTGGTTAAACATTCTTCAATTAATGTTATAGATATTAGAATAAAGAATCCTCCACCCCTCCTATTTCTTCTAAAGAGATAACTACATCTCCAAAATATTATGATGATTTAAACAAGATCATGCATGCATATTAGATACACCTCATTTGTATGCACACTTATCATACATCTTACAATTATTATTTGAATCTCACCTTTAGGATCTAGATGACACTATGGAGGACTTAGTTTTCCTATTTTATTATAGCTCTCCCATAGCTACATCACCTTGTTTGGATGTAATGGGGTATATATAAACCTTCACGGTCCCTCTCCTTTTTTGCATGCCTTTATGATGTCATATTGCCTCTCTTCTTCATCCTACTCTACAAATCAAAATTTCTACCTTATTTTCCTTTGACCTCCTCAAAGATTGGAGGTGACCAACCAAAAGTAAATTTTGTTTTCCCTCTCAAGTATGTATTTAGAACCTTATTCCCCACCTATGGTATGAAAAATGTCTATATTCCAACTTAAAATGCTTATTCTAAAACTAAAATGACTCAAAATCAACTTTGCATATGCTAATATTCAAGCCCAACTCCTAGGCTAGAAGCTTCTCTATTCAGGAATTCCTATTGATGATTTCCTCTATTCTTCCACCCTCTACCCTTTCTAAGAGAATAAAGTAAAACTTAAAAACACACTCTAGTTTTTCCCTTTCGCCAAACATAAAAAAAGTTCAATATTCTCCTAGATTCTTGTCATATTTGGCCAAACATTCTCATGTAGGACACCTCTACTTGGAATCAATGTTTCTAATTAACACAAATTTTGAAAGTTGTAGAGATAGTACCATTAATTATATTTGGAGATTATGATACTTAGTTATTTTTCCTAATTTGATTTATCTTCAAGAAATTGGCATTCTAACACTTCATTCTACCACCATGTCGTAGATACCAAAACTCAGTTGTGCCTTGTAGGAAAAAATTAAACCAATAAAAATTTAAGCAAGCAAGTTTATTCCATTCATGACCATCTAAAATTTCTACAAAAGAACTAGGAGGGTCATTCCAAGAAGCTTGAGGAGCTCACTATTGAAGGTAGTAACTTTCCCATGATGAAGGTCGTTGTGCATTACATAGGTTGTATCAATAAAGCTAACTTCCAATTGTAAGTGTGAAATAAGTAAATAAGTAAAAAAAACTAAAACACTTCTTAATGAAACATTATATCAAGATTTAACAACAATTGAACTAATTTAAAGCACAAAAAACTTGAAAGCGTCTCACTGTTTCCTATCTCCAAAGATTTATTAAATCACAGAGGGCTCTCAGATTTGGTAAGCACTGTGACTATTAAAATGCCAATCTAGAGAATGGAATGATGCTAAATGCAATGATCTACTTCTATATGGTGATTTCTAAATGATATTGATGCTACTGTAATCTATGTTGACATGAAACTTGATGGATGGAAGCTATAGTAAAACTAAGATGCAACCATGATATTAATTCTATTGATGTTATGATTGCTATGATGCTAAGATGCTATTGCTATTGCTATGATTGCTTGATTGCTTGATTTCTATTCTTGCAGAGTAAGTTTGCACAAAGTTGGGATCCATTCTTTGCTTCAAAAGGTTGTATTTATAGATTCACGACAACACATTTGCACAGGGAAACACAACAAATGCTTGGATTTGATCTGTAGGATTGAATGGTGAGAGATGGAGAAGCTTGAGCTGAGCATGGGAATGGTTCCTCCCCATGAAAAAATTTGGCCAGATGATAGGAAAAATCAGAGGAAGGAGATTGAAGAGGATTGCCTACAAGTTTTTCTCCAAAGATTTCCCATGAATTCGAGCTGAATTAATTAGATATGAAATATCTAATTTTATTGGTGAGTGAATAGAGGAAATTGCCTTTATGTGAATATTTTGATTTATTCAAATTTAGCAAAATAAGAAGATATTTAATTAAATGAAACAAATATTTGACATTTACTTATTTAATAAAAAAAATATGATAATTGAATCTTAGATTATATGTCCATCTCATGGGGAAAATGGTGAATATGGGAATGGCTGGCGAACGCTTCTGCTCGGGCCGAGCTAGGGCCCCCGTGCCCTAGCTCACTATCAGTCTTTATCTGCTACTGCGCGATCTGGGAGGGGTTTTTTTGGCGTTTCTGGGGGCGGGATTCTTTTTCTGGTTGGTTCTGTTGTCTGGGGAGGCTGGCTGGAGCTTCCTTTTGCTTCTTGAGCCGCTTGGCGTGTTCGGGGTGCGTTTCCTCGCGCGTGGGAGGCTGGTTTCGGGTGTGGCCGTGGATCTGTGGCCGGTTTTTGTGAGTTTCCTGGCTGGTAAAGGTGGATCAGGGGCTGTAGGAGGTTTCTTGCAGTGCTATGTCTCTTCCTCTCCTCTGGTGTGAGTGTGGGAGAGCTGGAGTGGCCGTTAGTGCTGAGCTCGGGAGGTAGGAGTGGTAGGGGTTTCGGCCCATTATTTCTTTTTGTGGGTATATGCATTGGAAAAGGGTTTGATGGATTTATCCAAAGGAGAAGCTTCTGGGGTTACCCTTGATTTGAGTTTCCGTGCAACATTTTGCTCGATGACCCCAAAGGATGGGATGTCAACGTTTAATAACAATTTATTTGCTACAGACCCTGGGATGGATAGTGTCGGATTGTCCTCTGGTTCACGGATCACAAAGGTCAATGGCTGTCTAGAGCGGTGCAAGGTGAGACCGAAATTTGTTGTTCCGCCTGATCTGATTGCCGAAGATATTGATTACTACTCAAATCATTCCTTATATTGCAAATTTTTGGGGATGAGGGTTTCACTCCAGTTTTTGGAGACTTGGGCTCAGAGAACGTGGGAGCCAGTGGGAGAAATGGAGTTAATGTTTTTGGCTAATAATTACTTCATGGTCACTTTTAACTGCATAGCGGATCGCAACAGGGTGTTTGAGGGAGGACCTTATTTTCATAATAAAGTGGGGTTGTTTATCAAGCCGTGGCATGCAGGATTTAACCCCGCTGAGGAGCTTCCTAATCGCGTTCCGGTGTGGGTTCGTTTACCTCGCCTTCCAATGGAATGCTGTCGGGAGGATGTGTTGCTTATGCTGGCTTTGCTCCTTGGAAAACCAGTTGGAGCTTCGTCACAAACCTTGGGGAAAAAGGTAATGACTTTTGCTAGAATTTGTGTTGAAATTGACCTAAGTAAGCCTCTTCCTAATGCAATAGATATGTGTGTGGGTTCCTATTCTTGGGTGCAACAATTGGACTACGAGACCCTTCCTTTTCGTTGCAGGCTCTGTCGTGAATATGGCCACTTGCTGAGAAAGTGTCCAAGATACAAGCCGGTGGATCCCCAGCCCTCTCAGCCATCTAGGGAGCCTCCCAGGGCGGATAAGGGGAAGGGCTACGCTCCTTCTGCAGGGGTAGATAATGAGGGTTTTGTTCCTGTCAAGGCTCGGAATAAGAGTAGGGGGCAAAAGAGGCCTTTCAGTGAAAGGCAAGAAGAGGGCACTTTTAACAGGTTTGAGGTTTTGGACGACCTTATTCATCAGGAAGTTAACCCAGGTTTGGTAAATTTGGAGCAGGGGATTGAAGGGTTTGCCCAAGAGGAACCTGCTCACGATTCTTCTGTGGAACCGCAAGATGATTCTGGCGTGCTCACAAATGTTGCTATGCCGACAGCAGGTCTGGAGGCTCCTGTTTCTTTGGCCATTATTCCAGCAGTGGGGGAGGTCTCTTCTCCTCTTGGGCGAAGTGTAGATCTGGATTCGGCTAAGAAATCCAAGCCTCCAAAATTGGGTATTTTGCAAAAAGATATTAAGAAAGGTGGGGTAGAGAAATTGGCCAAGCCAGGTAGAAAGAAGGATGTAGAAAAGATCAAATTGACAGGTGAGAATTTGGTTGAGTCAGGGTCAGTAAAGACTCTGGATTCTCACTTTTCGAGTCCCTTGAAATGATAGTTCTTTCATGGAATGTAAGGGGCTTGAACAGCGGCCCTCAACAAAAAGCGGTTCATGATTTAGTTCGAAAGCATGGTCTTGATGTGTTTTTTCTTCAAGAGACTAAGTTATCGGTTGAGAGTATGCTTGACTTGGCACCCAGGTTATGGAGGTGTGGTGAGTATCAATGTATCGGTGCTCATGGATCTTCTGGGGGTGTGGCTTGTTTTTGGAATCCTCAAAAATTTTGACCTCTTTGGTGGATGTCTTCTAAATCCACAATGTCTATGATTGCTTCTAGCTTTGAGACAGGGGAGGTTATTCTCTTTTCTAATATCTATGCTCCTACTGACATCCGGGGTAAGCAAGATCTGTGGTCTCATATCAGGTTAGTCCGTTCTATGGCACCTTTCCATCCATGGATTATGGCTGGTGACTTCAATGCTATTTGTGAGTTGGCTGAGAAGCGGGGTGGTTCTGGGAGGCTGGAGCCCTCTGCTTTGCTACTTAGGGATAGCATCAACTCTTTAAATCTTGTTGATATCAAGCCTAGTAATGGGCAGTTTACTTGGAACAACCGTCGAGTTGGGGATTATTGCATCGCAGAAAGACTGGATCGCTTTCTGGTGTCCTGCTACTGGGTTGGGGGGATGTGGTCTTCCCGCTCTGAGATCTTGGATTGGAAAGGTTCAGATCACTGGCCTATCAAGCTTGTCATTGATTCAACCTGTGCTTCATGTACGCCTTCTTTTAGGTTCCAGCTCATGTGGTTGCGTGACCCTTCTCTAAGGGATTATGTGGCAGAATGGTGGAGGAGTGGTCGACCTGCTTATGGGACGGCAATGTATATTTTTTTCAAGTGTCTTCAACATGTTAAATATCAGCTTAAGCGCTGGAACTCTCAGTGTTTTGGGAATGTCTTCCAGGAAAAGGCAGGGGCTCAGGAAGATTTGGATAGTATCACAAGGAGGTTAAGGGAGGTTGGTGTGACACCTGAGCTTCTTCAGGCTGAAGCACAAGCTGTGAGAAACTTGGAGGAATGGGAGCTGAGGGAAGAAATATATTGGAAACAGAAGGCTCGAATAGTTTGGCTGCAGGAAGGGGATAAAAATACATCTTTTTTCTTCAATTCGGTGAAAGCACGGAGGCATGGGAATTATATCTCTGGTCTAGTGAATGATGGGGGAGAACATTTGTCTTCCTTCCCTGAAATTTCCAATGAGGTAAGACAATACTTTGCTTCTCTCTTTAGGGAGGACTCGCAAGGGGGGTCTCCTGAGGAGGCCCAGGTTCTGTCTTGTATCCCTCATCTTGTGTCTAGGGAGCTGAACCAACAGCTTATGAATGATATCACTCTGGAAGAACTTGAAGGAACTGTGTTCCAAATGCAAAAGGGGAAGGCACCAGGTCCCGACGGCTTCCCGATCGAGTTTTTCCAAGAATTTTGGGATATTATTAATTTGGATCTCCTGGAGGTTGTGCAAGAATCTCAAAGGAACAAGCAGATGCTAAGGGCGTTAAATTCTACTTTCCTTGCTCTTATTCCCAAATGTGAGGGGGCGGATAGGTTAAGCCAATTTCGACCCATTTCTCTTTGCAATGTCATCTACAAAATCATCTCTAAGGTAATTGCTGACAGGTTGAAAAAGGGTCTTGAGGAGTTGATTTCCGAGGAACAGAGTGGTTTTGTTGCTGGCAGACAGATTCTGGATGGGATTGTTATTGCTACTGAAGTCATCCATTCTATGGCCAACTCTAAGGAAAAGGCAATGTTTATCAAATTAGATATGGCGAAAGCTTATGACAGAGTTCGATGGTCCTTCTTGTGGAAGGTTCTTGCTGCTTTTGGGTTTGCGGCGGAGTGGATTCAATGGGTTAAGAGTTGTGTCACCTCAGTCTCTTTTTCTGTGCTTATTAATGGGAATCACTCTGAGCTATTCGGTGCTTCTAGGGGCCTCCGTCAGGGGGACCCTCTCTCTCCGTACTTGTTTATCCTCCTCGCTGAAGGTTTAGGGAGATTGCTTAGAAGGAATGTGGAGATGGGTAGCATACAGGGTTGGCAGTGGGGAGGTAATTTACCTCCACAGTCTCATCTTCAATTTGTGGATGATACTGCTCTGATGGGTAGGGCCACAATGCGTGAGGCTTCTAATTTACGTAGAGTGCTGGATGTTTACTTGGTTGCCTCAGGCCAACAAATCAATGAGGATAAGTCATCTATTTTTTTCTTCAACACTCCGCGTCCCATTCAGAGGAGGATTGCTCAAACATTGAGATTTCAGATCGGAACACTTCCTTTGACCTATCTTGGTTTCCCTATCGCGGTGGGCAGATTGCCTCGGGAGTCATGGCAGAGCATTTTAGATAAATTTAGGGCAAAGGTTAATCACTGGACTCACCGGTGGCTATCCTTTGCTGGTCATGTTCAGCTTATCAAGTCAGTGGTACAAGCTTTGCCCATCTACAGATGCATGCTTCAGGTTGCCCCTTTGGGTTTTGTTAAGGACTTGGATTCTATAACACGTCAATTTTTATGGGCAGGTAGTTTGGATTCTTCCAAATGGAGCTTGGTTAGATGGGAGGTGGTGTGCAACCCAAAGCAATATGGTGGCTTGGGTCTACGACAGATGGCTTTGACTGGTGTGGCTTTGGCTGCGAAACTATATTGGAGGTGGTGTAAGGAGCAGAATAAGAGTTGGGCCAAGATTCTTTCTCAGAAGTATTTTCAAGGAATCCCTCAGATGGAGATGCCTCGTTACCCCCTTCTTGGAAAGGGCTCAGTGATCTGGAGTACGCTTAAGAAAGGAGCTACTCTTATTAAGGATGGCTTATTTTGGATTTGTAACAAGGGGACTGAGGTTCAATTCTGGTCTGATTCGTGGGATGGATACCCCCCCCTTATCTCTCAGTTTCCTCACTTGTTAAATCTCTGTCAGAGATTTCGTGAGAGTGGCTGGACTCGGGTAAGTGACTTTAAGTCATTTTCCTTTAGGGGTCAGCTGGAGGTGGCTGGATGGAAGTCTCTTGACGAATGGCCTGATGTTGGGTTGCCAGAGGAATGTGTTGAGCTACATAGTATCCTCTCTAGTAGACGTTGCAGTTCTCTCCAGAATGATGATGTGCTTGCCTGGTCTCCCAATCCTAAAGGGGACTATACGGTTGCTTCTGGCTACCAGGAGCTACTGTCCCATAGGGTGGAGGGGGATGAATTTCAGTGGTGGAAGAAGATATGGAACAAGTCTTCCTGGCCAAAATGTAATTGCTTTGTGTGGACTTTGGCTTGGAATAGGTGCTTGACTTGGGATAACATTCAGAAGTGTGGCTTCCAGGGTCCCTCGATATGTGTTTTGTGTGGAGCTAACGGGGAGGACTCGGCTCACTTGTTCTTTCGCTGCCCTTTCTCCCTCAAGATTTGGCATTTCTGGTGGGGGGTTTGGAATAGTCCCTGTGTCCATGCTTCTTCCTTGATTGAGTTTTGGCAGAGGTTGGGTAGGCCTCCGTCTATGGCTTCCTTTTTACAGATGGTGTGGTCTGTGGGTCCTATCTTCATTTTGTGGCAGATTTGGTTGGAGCGGAACCGGCGAATATTTCGTGGAGAAAAGAAGTTGGTGCAACAAATTTGGCAGAGAACTTTGGGCATGGTTCAGGAGATGGTGGCGGCTAAGTGTGAGCTGGAATTCCCCTTGGAGAAAAGGGATGCTGAAGTGGCGGAGAGATTGGGGATTCAGGGGATGTCCCTGGGCTCGGCAGGCGTAAAGCGTGGTAAGCATTTGAAGCAGAGAGTTCAAAGGTCTGGTTTCTGGCAGCCTCCCCCAATTGGGGTTCTCAAAATCAATACTGATGGCTCCTCCAGAGGCAATCCGGGGCCGGCTGGTATTGGGGGAATTGGTAGGGATCATTTGGGTTCGGTGGTGTTCCTCTTTTCAGTATATGAGGGTGTTCATACTGTCAACCTTATGGAAGGGTTGGCAATTCTCTATGCTTTTGAGAAAGCTCATGAATTAGGTTGGAGAAGGGTTGTTTGTGAATCTGATTCCCAGGTTTTGATCAATTTACTTATTAAGCAGAAAGTGGAGGATGTTAGCTGGCAGTTGGCTGGGGTGGTGCAACAGATTTTGCGAGTTAGTTCATTAATGGAGTTGGTGAATTTCGTTCATATTCCAAGGGAGTGGAATAGGGCTGCTGATTGCTTGGCGAAATGGGTGCCAGAGTATGCTGAGGGATGGAGAATTGAGGAGTGGGAAATGGTCTCTCCGACGCTTCGTCCTGACTTTGAGAGAATTCTAGTTGAGGACAGGGAGGGAGAAGGTGATGGGTGATGGATGTTTGTCTTTTCCTGCTTGGTGGTCTTGGTTATCCTGGGGACTCTGGTCTCTTGATTTTTTTGTAATGTTGTTCTTTGAGTTTCAATAAAAATTTTACCCCTTTGTTTTAAAAAAAAAAAAAAAATGATAATTAAATAAAAAAATTAGGATATCTTTATTTAATTAAGAGGAAATATGATAAGATAATTAAATAAAACAACTATTGAAGTTTGCTTATTTAATCAAGATAGAATAAATGAATAAAATATAGAAGAAATAATAGTGAACTTAATATAAATAAATATTTCTATTTATTTATTAAGTAGATGAATTTAAGATTAATTAATCAAATAAATCACATTTAATTAATTATATTCTCTAGACCATTTTTAGGTGTATACATTTTTCCCCTCTTTGAAGTGATGTGTTTACACATTCCTTCAAAGAAATTTTTGCTGCTACTGCTAGTATCGACAAAAAAAAAATTAGTATGCCCCAGATGTTGATTTTGCTGTGATGATGGATATATGCCCCCTCGGGAGATAAATTAATAAACTTTGGATTTATTTATTTTTGGATTTTTTAGATTTTTTAATGATTTTCTGATGATTTGATATAGATTCGATGAAGATTTGGTGTTGAAATAATTTATCTCCCAATCAAAAGTGTAGAAAATTGCTCCTGGATGAATTTGAATTAATCTCCCCTTAAAAAAATTAATTAATCCCACCAAAAATCCCATCTTCAATAACCTATAAAAGGTCAAAAAGATCTTTTTCAAACTCATTTGTACATTTGAGTTTTCAAACTTTGTGAGAGAGAGCTATTTGAGCAACTTCAAGCAAAATTACAATCCCCTACCACACTCATCAATTAGAGCGCGTGCGATGACACAACCACATGATCACCTACAGACCTTCGGTATGTACCCGTGAACTCCCTCGTGTTTTGTGCATTTCTCATTTTTTGCACTTTTTTGGATTTTAAAATTTTCATTTCTTTTAGCGCTTTCGTATTCCGTTGTAGTGCTTAGAACAACTATTCTAGCGCTTCCAATACTTTAGCGCTTAGGTAGAATTTTTTAGTGCTTAGATAGGATAAAGTAGCGCTTTTAAAGTTTTAGCGCTTACAATAGAAACTTTTGCGCTTTGACTTTTTGTTATAGCACTTTGATTAGTTTAGCGCTTTGACCTAATCGTTTAGCGCATTGACTCAATAGAATAGCGCTTATGGTGAATTGGTGCTTTGACTACCTGAAATAGCGCTTTTGACTTATGAAATGGTGCATATTATGATTTAGTGCTTTGAGCGCTTGTTTTAGTGCTTTTAAGTCAGATTGATGATGTTTGTCCAATTTGTCCTTGATTTTGTTGATTTTAGATCGTGTTAGCCGTTGGTTTGATATGATTGATGATCCTGATCAAGTAGATGATGTTCAACCTCATGATAGGCGAGGTATAATGTTTGATTGATGATAATTATCCTCATGATAGGTGAGGAATAATTATAGTTTGATTGATGTACCTCATGATAAGCGAGGTTGATTTGATGTATTGATGATTGACCTCATGATAGGTAAGGTTTAATGATGTTTGCTCATGAGGTTTGATCAAAATCTCACTAAGAGCTGATTAGATTTGATAGGATAATTGATGTTTGATGATTCGACAAAGAGTAATGACTTTGAATATTTCCTGATAATAGGAGGCATTGGAGAACCTTTAGGTTTGAGAGTGTTTCCCATGGACATTTGATTTGATACCATAGTTAGCGCAACCTAAGATGACAGTCATTGTTTGATGTGGATTGGATTCTCTTTTATTCATGCCCTAGATTAGGATTAATCAGGGTCTCCTGACAACCTTAGCCGAGAGATGGAATAGCGAGCATAACACCTTCCACATTCCTACCAGTGAGATGACAGTCACCTCTAAGGATGTCTAGCGGATTTTGTGGATACCCATTGTTGGAGAGGTGGTTATTTATGATTCTACAGAGCAGGGTGGGATTGATGCTCTTTGCAGAGTGTTTCAGGACAATCAGATTTCTGGGTATTGGATTCCATGACATGAGATGGTGGATGCTTATGCCACCCTTCCTGCAATTTTGGTTGGATTCATTAGAGGCTTCCTTTGTCCTGATTGCAAGTCAAAGGGACTTTTTGTTGGTTGGGGCCACGTGTTAGAGAGAATGATTGTACATGGGATGAGATATGCTTGGGGCATGTGTATGCTTGCCCATCTATATCATGATTTGCATTCAACTATTTACCTTTCAAGTCGTAGTTTGTCATTTGGAGCTAATTTATTACAGGTGTGGGCATGGGAGCACATAGCTATCATGCGTCCAGTGCCAGTGAGACATAGACCACCTATGAGACTGTATGTGTACAAATATGCAGGTTGCCTTACTCAGTCTAGACTGGGTAAGTTATAGCACTGGAGGAGAGTGATGGATGATATAGAGTCTGTGACAAGGCGTCCCTACCTAGATTGTGAGCATTGGGATGAGGATGATATTCAGGTGCCTTTTCTCTGTCAGTTGATATTATTGATTGGTCAAACTTGTTGGGTGTTAGAGATATTTTTGATCAAACGAGTGTATAGACAGTATGGTTTGGTTCAGGGTATACCCTAGGGTGTTGCTAATTACACCCGTCATCAGTCAGATTCTACAGAGTGGGGGCTTGGTCTGTCATATGATGTTGTTGTTCAGGAGTATCAGTCTATGTAGCTTTTGGAGTGGGATATCTATCTAGACATTGTTGAGCCACCTGTTACAACATATTATTCCAGGTATCTAGCTTTGCATCCTTTTCCATGCATTACTATTCCTGATGAGCCTGCCCCACTACCTGCAAAGAATGATGTTGCTATTGCACATGGCTATAGGTGGAGGAGAGAGGAGGTTGGTGAGGTTGGTGTGGAGGATGTCGAGGGTGGTGGTGATGAGGAGGATAGTGGTGATGAGGAGGGTAGTGGTGATGAGGAGGGTAGTGGAGATGATAGGGGTAGTGGTGATGAGAGCAGTGTAGATGAGTATGGATTTGATAGTGGAGATGATGCAAGTGGGTCAGGTCTAGCCTTAGATGTGCAGGAGCATACAGTTCCTCGTAAGAGGCAAGCAATGGTAGATCCTACAGAGCAGTTGCAAATTACGAGCCTTCAGGTGCAGTTAGAGACCATATAGGCTCAACTTGTTTAGGCTTAGGGTTTATTGGCACAAACACATGCTTAGATGATCCGGTGGACATTTTTTAGTGGAAATTGAAGTGTCTCATTTTTCTCCAAAATCAGCACCATCAGGAAGAGCTCGGCATCCTGATTCCAACGCAACTCGAACGGAGTGAAAATGAGTCCGTTTGCACGAGTTATGGCCAGTCAAACCTTTGGTCAAACTGGGATCAGGGGCATCCAGAAGGCGGAAAAAATGGCGTCGTCAAAAATCAATGAAACCAGCGTCATCGCGAAGAGCTCGCCACAAGCGTTCCAACGCAACTCGTTTCGTCAAAATCTGGCATCGGACGCGAGAGTTATCAGCGGTCAAAGCTCCTGGTTGACTTGGTGACCGTAAGGTGAATGATGACGTCAGCGTCCGTACAAGATGACGTCAATAGTCTGTACAAATCCGAAGTGGACCAACCGGATGTTGACACGTGTCAAGTCCGTACAGGTGATGTGGCATGTGAGTCAGATGGTACGGACCTATCGGCGGCCGACACGTGGCATCCAGGTGGCATCTGAGTCAGCGGCAGAGTTGGCGGGAAATGTCATCGTCTAGTCGGCAGATGAGTCAGTCTACACGTCACCTCCACGTCGGCACCTGTCGACACGGTCGGCATACAGGTCATCGCACACGTCAGAGTTATTGGCGAATTATCGCGGGACACATGGCAGTTGATGTGGAAACTGTTGACTCTTCCGGCGAATCTTCGTTAGACACGTGGCACCCTCCTGGTGCGGCACGTGGGTCTCTCTTCTCTCCCCGCGGACTGACAACTTTGTTTGTTTGTTTAAAAGTTTGTTAGCCGGAAATCTCGAACCCGCGACCTCCGGGCAGTTAGCCAGCCCGTCCACCGTTCCACCAAAGCCGGCGGTCATTACCATATGTTGCGACGGGTTCTTTTTGTTGTATAATGGCCGAAAATTGGCTATATAAAGCCAGCGGCCGGGGTTGAACCCCCGACCGCCGGCCCAATAAAAGGAAGTGCCACCGATACACCCCGCGAGCAATCTAAGATATGTATGGCATCGATGTGTTTTGATGAGTTATCAAAGCCGATTGCCTTATTTTTTTAAAAACAAACTCCTAAATTAAAATAAACAAACAACTATAATCCTTTTTCAAAGGATCAAATCAGACCCCCAAAACAATATCAGCCCGAATTGAATAATAAGAAGGGCTTGGCATAATTAAAGGAGATTAAGTTGTTTATATGGGAGATTTTTAAAAGATTTATATGTATTTTGGAGAGATAAGGGAGATTATTAAAATCCAAATGTAAAATTTTGGGAGATTTAGTTGTTTTTAGGGGGATTTGGGAAATATTCTCAAATCAATTGGTTAAAGGCCAATTTGAGAAAATTATTTGTATAAAAAGGGGGCTTGAGGTGAGGATTGGAATAAGTTTTCTTTTCAGGTGATGAAGTCCTAATGTTGAGACGTCAAAGGAGAGATCTTGTGGAGATTCTTTCAGATCATTCTCGCATATCAGAGCGTCGTTACGCTGCTGAAGTGCTTGGAGAATGATGGAGGTGCTTTTGTAATTGATTTGGAGATTAATCGGATTGGTCACACTCTATTGGAGTGGACCCGGAGACGTAGTCACTCTCGTGACGAACTCCGAAATCAAACACTGTTTGCACTTCTCTTTTTCTCTCTTTCT
>VDFB02139529.1:0-12943 GCA_007258455.2 Sequoia sempervirens | reverse complement strand
CAAAATGATGAAAGGATATGTTAAATGGATGAATGTTTACTTGGAATGGGTAAACGGATGATTGGAATGATAGAACCAAAGTTTAGAATGATGAAAGGATGTGTTAAATGGATGAACATTTACTCAGAATGAGTAAACGGATGATAATGGTAGGGTATACCCCCCTTGAGGAGGCAGATGGTGAAGAAAAAGGTGCCCCGGCCAACTTCTCAAAAGTATGAAGTGGTATATATCATCGAAAAGAGCACGAAAAAATGAGAACTACCTTTGAATGGAGTCAATCGGATAAACGATGTGGAAATGGCGACCCCGGGAAGAAAGAGCAGAAGGTCAAATCTGCCACTGCATAAGGACAGGTCCGCCACTCTGTAACCTGGACCTGCAAAAATGCAAAAAATAGCAAACATGAAAAGAAAGAGATCTGCTTATGGGTCTCCACCTAGCGCAGCCGTGAATGTGTGATAGGTTGAATGTGAGCATTAGAAAATGAGCAGCAAGTAAAAGAGTGCAAATAAACACCAAAACAACCTACACCTCAAGATTAGCCTAAGTTGGAAACAACACAAGATAAAAGCAACAAATGGAACCTTATACCTTGTCTCGATCATCCTTTGGTTGGCCCTTTCGATCTTTGATGTGTATGCTCCTTGGATGGCACAAGATGCAAGCTAAATTGTGTTGTGAGGATGAGTGCAAGTGGATGAAAACATGAAAATGGCTAAGTGTAGATTGAGAAATAAAATTGCAAGAGTTTTATTAGCAAAATGATCTCTCTAAAATGAGAGAAAAGAGGGTGTATTTATAGGATTTTTTAGAATTCCTAGGGGAAATGAAGAGTCAAGATAGTCACAAAATCTCAAGATGTAGGGCTAAGGTGAGTTGAGAACTCACAAGCCCTCACATCTTGACATGTGGCATGTGAGATAGCCCTAAAAGGTGAAGTGGACATGAGGTGGAAGGAGAATGACATGACATGGAGAGGGGTACAAAGTACCTTGGGATTGGACAAGATCTCCTCATAAAGGAGGTCCTTGTCCCCATGTGGGTGAGAGGACATGTGAGGAATTAAAAATTCCTCAAATATTCTCATGGGGAGATGGGAAAGAATAAAGAATAAAGAGAGGACATGTGGGAAGAAGTGAAGGAATTAAAAATTCCTTTTGGGTGCATTGGGGGATTAAAAGGTGAATTAAAAATTCACATGGGGAAGTGGAGTGCCTTGCCCAAAAGGAGAAAGCCTTTAATAAGGTTGACTAAGGACACATGTCATAAAGACATGGGGAAGAGAAAGGAATTTAATATTCATTGGAAGGATAAAAGGAATTAAAAATTCCTTGAGAGGTTGATTAGGCTAGTTAGTGAGGGATTAGAGGATGGTTAGGTGGCTAAGAGAGATTAGAGGCCAACTTGCAAAAGTTGGAGGATGTGACACATCCTAATCAAGGATTAGGCATGTGCACATTCTAATGATGAGATTAGAAGATGGATTAAGATAAGATAAAAATGATGGAGGATGTGACATGAAGGAAATTAAATAAATGGAATATTTATTTAATTCAATTGATGGAAGGAGGATTAAAGAGATAAGGTATTATTGATTAAATACCTTAGGGATTTGGTAGAATTAAATCTATTAATTAAATAATAGCAGTATTACGAAAATAAGATGAAAGGGGATGCATTTGGATAAATTAAGTGTCCAAATTTAGACATCTACAGTTGGCAACTAGGATTGCACCCTAGTCAAGTTGATCTTGGCTATCCTGTTGCAACATGGAAATGCTCTCTAATTTTTGGTTCAATCAATGAGTGAGAGCGAATCTCCAGAGTGGGTTGGTTCCCTCTAGCTAATCACCTAGCCTATGAACTTTCAGGGGAGAGGGGTAGGAAGAAAGCTGAAAAATGAAATCTACAACTTAAGATGATCAACTAGATATTTTGAGATTTTGACAAAACTTAACTCACAACAACCTCTCTTAAAGCATTAGCTCTCACAATTCACCTTAGAACATTTAGCTCAACAGTGTTTTGCATAAAGATTCATGAATCATTGAATACAATATGCAACCTGAACTAACTGCAATTCTTGCCCACAACCCACAATAATAAGACAATAGAAGGATTCACCAATTTGAATCACAAACAACATCAGATTATCACTGTAAGTGCATGACAAGAAAAAGGGAAAGGAAAACTTTGCTGCTTGTATTGAAACTGAAGGAGTAAGATATCAAAATCTGATTCAAAAGGTTTACAAAACTCTCTCCAATGCATATGAGAGCAAGAAACAGAATTCTAAACCTTGAGAAATTCAAAATTTCTCAAACTTATAGCCATTAAGTGACCCCAGTAGTGAAAAAATAGAAAAATTAGGCCCACTAGTTCTCCAAAAAGCAACTCTTCTCTCATTTTTGAGCTCAAGAAAAAGCCTAGAAAATAGTGCCAAAAATCTGCTCCAAACTGCCTCAAAAAGATAGAAACTTTCCATCTCCAAAGGGTCCATCCAAAAAGTCCTTAAAAATAGGTGCAAATAGCTGGAAACTGAAAATGGAAAGTTCAGTTTGTCACCTCCTTTCCCAATCCGCCCAAGAACTCAACTCTAAATGGAAAGTTTTGATGTCAACTCAAGTGCACAACTTAACTACATTTAAATAACAACTAATTAAGCAATTTATAGAAACATTGCTTGTTCAGTGTCTTATAGCTTTGCAGTTTTTGAATTACAAAGATAGAAAGCTTGATTGCATTTTATTTTTTACAATTAATCTCCAAATACTCTGATTTTTGCAATTTTGTGCAAAAAATCAAAATATTAAACTAAGGCTTTGAATACTCTTTGATTTTTCTATAAAAAATCATAAAAAAAATTGTGGCCCCCCATCACATATGATGACTCAAACTCCAAAGGAAACCCTAACATGTTCAAGACCTAGGAAAAATCAAAGGGCCTAAGGTTACTATTTTTATTTTCACAAGGTAAAGTGCATGGGCATAAAATATTTCTAAGGCATGAAAAGGCCTACCCTAGAATGAAAGGGCCCAAAGCACATAAGATTTTCTCTAAAAATGAAAAAAACATTAAGGCACATTTCGGCCTAGGCATGAACCACCCTCAAGGAAAGGTATTTGTGACTTAAGGCATTTGAGATTTAAAAGAATGTGATAAAAAATCATATTCGATGGGGAAAACCCTAACACAAAAACCGATTCTAAACACATTTTGACTATCATTTGCATCGGTCATATTTGAGAAAAATGAGGCTTTGTTGGGGGTTTCCATGGGAGTTAGGGTTTGGAGCCTTGGAGCTCGATTCTTCACCATTTTTTGATGCCATTCTTGTCGATTCTCCTTTGTAATTCGGTGGTGAGTTATTATTTCTCCTATTTGTGGAATTTTTACTCTATTTCAAGGGCTTTGAGGCCTCATGGCTGCGACTATCATTGTGGTTTCTAATGCATTTTGTGCTTTCTCTATTTTGGTATCTCTTCCCCACTCTTGGTGGCCACCATTGGAAGGTATGTTCGAGCTTTTGAAAGGATCAGGCCACAGGTTTTGATGAGCTTCTCTACATTTACAGCCATGGTAAGCTCTCTTTCTCCACTTCTAATGCATTTCCCTCTTAAATAAAAGCTTTATTCAAGATTTTCTTTACAAAAATAATGAAGATTTGTGTATTTTCTGAGTTCGGCCATTGTATAGGTTGTGGCCATGCTTGTGTATTCTTTCACTTCTGCAAAAAATAAAATCTTTTGGGCTCGACCCATGATGCAAAAATGATTCCAATGTTGAATAGAATGTCTCTCTTTCATTTGTTTTCACTTCCTTGGGTTTTGAAAAACCTCCATGGCCACGGCCATTAGCTTCAGTATTTTCATTTTCTGAGAGCTCCATGCTAGCAAGAGCTCAAGCCTTTGTTATTTCCTCTTGTAATTGCATTTTGTGACAAAAACCCTAAGTGGTTATTCGAGGTTTTGAGGAAAAAATTGCCTCTCTAGACTGCGACCATGAGAGCACTAGTTAGGGTTTTTCTCCATTCTTGTACAAACTCAAACTTTGTCATTTGAAACTCCACAACATAAACCTATGAAGGTTTTTCTCAAATTACAAAAATGGGTATCATTGCATTTTTGATAGAAAAATAACTCTCAAGCCGTGACCATGAGAGTTTAGTTGAGCTTGCTTGCATTCATTCATGAACTCAAAATACTTTATTTCTACACTTTGAAGCATTTCACTGTAAACCAGTGTGGATTCCTTGTTGGAGGCTCAAATTGGGCATTGCATTTGTCATTTTGTATCCTTAGCTCACTATAGCATAAGCTCACTATTTTTTTGAGAAGCAAAAGGTTCCACTGTATGAGCTCATTATTGTGACTTCATTTGTTTACTTTCAGAATGCAATGACTTCACTTTAACATGTCTAATTTCAAGCAAGAACAGAAATTTTGTAGCTTTCATTTCTTGTTCTCTCAATCACTTAGCCTAGCAATCATTTTTAATGGAACAAACCATCCTTTTCTCTGCATTGTTTATGTCTCTCCACAAGATGCACATACTGTTAGCAACCTTTTTCTTTCATTTTTTTCTTGGAATGCATAGATGCAATGAAGCTTCATTCAATTGATGCTTTCCAGTTACTTATCAAAACATGCTTTCTATTCCATGCAAATTCAATTTATTGTTTAGCATTATTTTAACAATGTCATTTGCACATACTCTTGTCAAATGAAAACACATAGAAGCTCCTTTTTTTTTCCTCAAATGCATTGTAAATGAATGATTCTTTTCACTTGTCTTGAAATGTTGCACTTAGTCATCATGGTGCACTTGTAGATTACTTGTTGTCCATTATTACACATTCCATGCACTTGAATGCTTCAGAAAAATGCATTTCCAGCTTCACTTTTACCATAACTTTAAGAAACAGTGCAGTGAGATCCTCCTTTACATTTGTGGCACCAATAGTACTGAAACAAGCTTAAGTTTTTTGCAAAAATACCTTCATTAACAATGTTGTTTCATATTGTACTCAACTCAAACATTTAGTGCATTGCATTTCAATTCACCAGTGCTTCTTTCCTTCACTTATTTGATTGTCATGCTTTACTTGCAACCACTTGTCACTTAGTTTTTGGAGACAACTTTTCCTTTGTACTCTTCATGCATTTTTATCTCCTAGACAACAAATGTTGGCATGAAATTTGATTTTTGCATAGAAGATTTTGAAATACACACCATGATGAAGGTGTTCTGAAGCTTCTCAAATTGCTTCAGTTGCTATTGATGACTTGTAAACAAGGCATTATGTATGCCTATTCACTATCTCATTTCATGATGATGCACTTGATGATAATTCACTTGAGCAATTGATCCTCTATGATCTTCAATTCATTGCACTATTATACTTGATTGTCCTAGATGATCACTTGCCTAAGCTCTTATGACACTTTGATGCACTCCTTCAGATGCATATCTCTCTTGAGTAGTATTGAATTATTTCTTTTCTGAAGCCCCTCTATGGAATGTTGAGGGGCAGCATGTCAGGTCTCAACCCTTGTGGGAGCCCATTTTACACCACATGCTATATGATATTCAAAACAAATTAGCAACATGGATTTTCCTATACCTACACAAGAAACAAACAATGTTAGATTAAAACAATAAATTTAGAAGTTTCTCATGATGTTTTCTCCTTGGTATTCTCTTGCACTCCCCTTGTCTTTGCTTAGTTGATTCAATGCATCATAGACAATATTCTACATTACTGTTGATGGATCATGTAGGAGGGTTCATAGTCTAAGCTCTAACAAAACTTTATGATCACTTGCACATTTACTTGGAGCACGAAAGAAAGGAAGGATGCACAACTCTGAAGGCAACTCAAAGGCACAACCAGGTAATGACGATTATGTTCTCTCTTATATGCTCTTCTCTCTTTTTTATCTTTAGTAGCGTAGAGTATTCTTTATGATCCATTGTTCCAACTACTCCCACAGCTTGCGTGGGACACTTGATTCTCTTTTTTACTCCAATGAATACAAAATAGTATTTGTATAATTATTGTTCCATCATGTACTTTTCTTTTGCAACAATTGAATGAAACATTGTGTAATGAACAATTGAATACAAAAGAAAGCATTCCCTTTTACATTTCGTGAAATACTATGCTGCAAATGATATATGGCAACTAAAAACACATTGCACTTCTTAAGAACTCAACAACTCAAATATTTGGCAATGGTTAAAACATCTACAAAAATAAACTAAAATTCTTCACCTTAAAATGAAATTTAATCAACCAGCTCTGTCAATTTGAGCTGTGTGAAAAATTGATAATAGTAGCATTGAACTTTAATGGGGAAATAGGTGATAATGGAGGAGAGGTCTTAATGCATGTCATCAAACTAAATTTATCATCCATTTATGTTGTGTCCACATGATGCCTAAGTGTGAATAAAAATATATATATGTTGGAGAAAAATAATATAGAATACTAATGTAATTTTCTATAAGTTGCTTTAGTTTATCAATCTACTTTAGAAAGCACTCATTGTCATCATGATGTTATTTTAACAATAAGCATATTTGAACTTACATGATTTAGAAGACTTACATAGAATACTAAATTGGAAAGGAGAGAGAAAGAGACATGATTAACTCCTTCAAAATTAAGCAAACAAAAAACTATAAAAAATAAATGAATAACCACAAGATCACTCAAGCTCCAAATTACTCAATCAAAGAAACCCCCTAGCAAAACTGATTTTGACACTTTATATTTAGTGCGATTACAATTTCTCCTTGCTAAAAATGCAAAGTGGGATTGAATTCAATGCTTTTACAAATTTCAAGAACAAACTACAATGCTAAAAATATATTTTTTGATACAAATAATTATAAACCAATAGCAACACTACAAATTAGATTAAAAAATATACTCTAAAAAAAGTGCACTAAACAAGGAGCTTTCATGGACTTGAATCGAGAATTTGAAGGTCCCAAAATGTGAACTAGACATAACAATACTTGTGACAAATTATAAATTTTAGAATATCCATCTATCAAAATTAGAAAATACCTACAACAACATGAACTACATTGAAATAATTTTTTTGATGTCATACTAATGCAAAGATGATGTCAATAAATACTAGTAGAAAATATATTCATTGTGGGTAAAATATTTGTATTAGATGCTAATAGAATCGTTTGATCTATCAAAACCACTCGTACACTTATACCATTGTTTAGAAACTTGAAACCTCATTTTTATAATAAAAAATTAAAGTTAGTAGGGTGAAGGTGGTTTTCAGTGAATCATTAGGGAACAAACATTATTGGTGGTGGAGTAAAGGAAGGTAAATTAGATAGTGGCTAGCATGGGGCACATGTTACATGGTGCCCCTATAAGGATTGTAGTACCTAGAGCTACAAGTTTTAACTTGCCAATAATAAACCCATAGAGACTTTGTGAAAACCTTTAAAAATGTGATGATTCCTTCTTTGAATGTATTTGATCTAATGATTGTTATGTTGTGGATATGGCCTCTAGCGTCTAATTTTAATAAAACCAAAGGAAAAATCAATTTTCTCAAATAATCTAGATTAAATGGTAAGCTCGGGTTTACTCCATAAATCTCCAAAATGGACCTATAATACAATGATACAAAAATGAACCACCCCAAAATCTATTCTTTCTAAACTTGTCTAATTCTAGAAATCATTATTTGACACAAGAGAAGAGCATACTAAGTTTTTAAAGAAAAATAATATATAAAAGGAACTCTCAATATCCAATACCATGTAAGATATGGCTATGGAGATAGCCACCCAAGAGCAAGATATCCTAAATTAACGAACAAAAACTACCAATATGATATAATAAACTATATTCTAATCAAAGGATGCAACATAATGAGATTAGATTATTGGTCATATGAGAACTACAAGTGACTATATATAGCATAGACTACTAAGATATGTGAATATACAACTAATGTGGGATAAAAGGAGGTAGTCACATGTGTGTTGTTAAAATCCACCACACTAGGAAAGTACGAGCCACATGATATTGCAAATGAAACCTACCCATTAGATAACTATCTAAACAAGTTTATCCTATCCGAGGTATATCTAATGCAAATAAAGTAATTAACTAACTAAATAATTAAAATATTTCACCAACAATGACTTAAAGATACAATTGGGATGGTTAAAAAAATTATGGGTGATGGGTGCTCTTACATCTAACGCTAACCCTTCTTTTCTAGTTAGAGGTCTCATGGTGGCATGGCTAGTAAGTTCTTACTAGGGATCTAGAATGGATTTTTCAGTGGTTCATTTGGATGTCTATCTATTGTTGGGGCACAAGTTTGCAGGGGTAGCCCAACAAATAATAGCAAGGAAGCTATCTTTGATGGATGCCAAAAAGGTAAATATTATGATGTTATAAGTAGAAATTATGAATTAAGTCTATAAGATTTTAAAGTGCTTGGATGGGAAATATCCTCTAGTAATAGGGTGAAATTGGCCAAAAAAATATTAATTATTTGTAGGTCTAGTAATTAATGGCCAAACCTACTAAGTTGAATTAATGAGTTAAGGTTGCATAGAAAACTTTAATATTAGGCAAGCTAGATGTTTTTCCTTGCACTCAAGGACTTTTTATGGTAGTTTTTAATCTTAAATAGATAAATATATAATACCATCAAAGTGCCTTTGGTTATGTAAAAGCATAATGTTTGCAAAGTGTTAGAAATACAATTGATAAGTTATATTATTTACAAAGTGTTGTTTACAATGTTCTATGTTTGTATTCTATATCTAATATCAGAGACACCTATTTTATCCATGAACTTGAGTAATCATTGCATCAACTCTCACATTGCCTCCATAAAATTTTGATTCTAAATTCTTAAATTCTAGCATGAAATACCAATCCACCTCTATTTCTAAAGAATCTTTTGAAACATCTTTGAGGAACTCAATGCCCTATTTAGTTGGGTGTTTATGTGCATTTCCATCTTCTCCCACAACCCTCATAATAAAAGGAACCCGACACCCAAAGGATTATGGATTGATTAAATGCTATTTTCCCTAGACTAGGTGGAAATTCATCCCTAGAACAACATAATCCACAATTTTCTTCACTTTGCAACACCATCGAGGCTTGATGAGAGTCTCAACAACTTAAATTATCTCTGTAGATTCCTCTACATCTAAAGGAACTACCAAAAACATTGAAGAAACATCAATGTTCAATCAATATTGGTGGGATGAAGAGAAAGGTTTCCAACAAAACCATTTCCATAGCATGAAGGACCACCACCAATCTCATTTTTAATACTTTCTTCAAAGTAACCTACCAATAGAAATAAATTTGGCACTTCTTTACTTTGAGACAAACTATTGAATCCATACTTTGATATTTGAATGCCAACCCAAACAATATTGTGTGAGGCTTAAAACTCATCTTTGATGGCTAATAGTATGAATCCATAATTGTGTATATGTCATCTCACTCAATTTTTTAGTACCAATCCCTGTGAGAAGTAATCCAAGCCTCACAGCTCCCTGTTCCATTATTGATTTCATTTATAATTTATCAAATTGAATAAGGATGTGAGATTAGGGGAACTATCTTGTAATGTACCTAAAGAGTTGTCGTAATGATAGTCAATTTGCATCTCAATCACCATGTTGGCTTTTATATCAGTTGTATACACCTAAAATTGGTCATCACCTTTAATTAATTAAATACTAGCTATTTAATTGATATTTCAACTACGTATAAATAAATTCTCAATTTATTTATATTGTTCATTTTCTAAATTCTCCAAATCTAAAACATATTCTTCTAAATTAATTAAATAAATAAGGTTCCATAAACTTGTTTTATTTAATTAATCTTCACTAAATCCAATTAGGAATTAGAGCACATTTCTACAACTTTTGTGCCACCTCACCAAGGTCACATGAAAATAAATAACTCTAATTTTTAATTGGAATTATCTTCAACTCATTTCAAAAAGCACATGGCTCATTTCCTCCCACACTTCCACCAATTTTGGAGCACATGACTCATTCCTCCCACACTTCCACCAATTTTGGAAGCACATGGTCTTCTCTTCCCACACTTCCACCACTTTTGGAGCACATGGTCTTTGCTTCACACACTTGGGTCTCCCATCCAAATGGCATGTTTCCCATTGGACAAGAGATTCTTCCACACACATGGCATGTTGTCTTTGGTCAAGGGGATAACATCTGATTCTCTTCATTCACTCATCCATTTTTTCTTTATTCAATATGGACCTGATTATTGCCACCTCACTATATGGTTGGAAAAAGCTATAAATACAACCCTTGGGCCTTGTATTTTGCATCCACATTTGAAGTAAATTTACCATGCAGGTTTATCATTGGAGCTTGGAGCATTTTGGGAGTCTTATAGCTAGTTTTATATCATGTTTTTTATATCATGTTTTTCTTTGCATTTACATCTTAGATTAACATATTGTTTCATAGTTGCATTTTATCATCCATATTGCATCATAGTTGCATTTTAGATTAGTTCATTTTAAGTTTGCATTTGAGCATATGGAGTATCATGCATAGAATCATATAGATCACAACCATAGTATCCACCACCATTTGTGTATTTATCATCAACATCATCCTTGACTCATCATAGCATT
Organism: Sequoia sempervirens; assembly: GCA_007258455.2. Taxonomy (NCBI): domain Eukaryota; kingdom Viridiplantae; phylum Streptophyta; class Pinopsida; order Cupressales; family Cupressaceae; genus Sequoia; species Sequoia sempervirens. The sequence goes on along the minus strand of VDFB02139529.1, from coordinate 2,245 downwards.
CATCATCATTGTTTGCACATAGTTTCATGTAGGCATATAGTTGGCTTGCATGTTGAATGATATCTTGCTTCCTAAGTAGTCATTCCTAATGGCCCTTGTGTGCACATAGAAATTTGAGGTCCAAAAAGGCTAAAAGAATAATTTAAGAATAGAGGACAATGAGACGTTCTTGGAAGATTTATCTTTATTACAACTTAGAATAGTTTACTTTTCTTTGAATCTTTCAATATAAATCATTTCATTAAGGTTTTTGTTGATACTAACTTTGCACATTTCACACACACAAAATGGCACCCACCGTGGGGCCTTGCCCCATTTATTACTAACATGCTTGAAAAAATTTGTTCATAGGTACGAACGTGAGCCTTTTGGAGCCTCTTGGAGCCTTTTTCACTCATCTTGGAACCTCTTGCACCCATCTTGGAGCCTCTTGCACTCATTTTGAAGCCTTTTGGAGCCTCTTGGAGCCTTTTGGCACCTTTTGCACCTACTCTAGCACCTTTGGTCTCTTTTTTGGTGCCTTTTGCACCATTCTGGGCTACTCTATCTATGTTTTGGAACCTTTGGTCTCTATTTTGGCACCTTTTGCATCATTCTAGAACCTCCTATCTCTGTTTTGGCACCTTTGGGGTCCTAAGTGGCACCTTTTTTCTCTATTTTGGCACCTTTTGCAAAATCTGAAGGCTAATACTTTGTGTTGTTGATTTGTAGGTTTCCTAAAAATGCTTGTCAAAGACATTCTTATCAAACTACTGACATATTGTAGGGGTTGGAAGTGATCTACTTGTTTCCTTTTAGTTAAGTTAGGAACACAGCTTAATTAAAGGGTTGACGAACATCATGTGTCCTTTTGGTTAAGTTAGGAACACAGCTTAATTAAAGGATTAATGAACCCCATGCCTTTTGTGCTTGATGGATGGTAGGCATATGCTCTCCCCTAAACTGGGTGACCAAAAATCTAGACCCATTCACTTTTCATGTGTGAGTGTGAGTTGAATATATTGCATGTGTTCTCTCTTTATTCACGTGGAATAAAGATTGATCGAACTATGGGTATACTTGCTTTCTTTTCTTTATCTTAGAGGGCCTGCCTTGTGGGAAAAAGTGCTCACCCAAGGGAATGACCCAATCGGTAACATGCTAAATCCAAGCGCATTTCTAGTCGGTATATAAGTGCCGATACTAGAACAAAAGCCAGTATCACAAGGTTGGTTTCGACGAGAAGGGCAGCAATGGTCTCTCGCCACATGGATCAACCCCCATGAATGGAAAGTCCTTACTAAAACCCTTGTTGTAGTTTGGCCAAAACCTTTATCTATTCTTTGGTGCAGCAACAATCATTGTGAAGGTATCCACATTCTCAAAAAATTTAGTAGAGATGGAAAATATGCCATGGGAGATTCATGGGTATTGATGCTTGGTTGCTCTGAGAAGTGAGTTTCATGGAGGGGAGCCAGTGGGGTCAAGCATCTAGTCATCCACTTAGAATAAGTGTGGTTGGGGTAAAACCCACGTGGAATCCAAAAGAATACTGTCTTTCACAACCTTAGGAGTGTACATTGCTTGATGTGTCTTTATCAAAGTGATTTCAAAAAAAATAAAACATCACATATCAGAAGTGAAAACCATAATTCGGAATTGCATTTAGTGAAACAACCAAGTCTCCCATTGAAAAATCAATAAAACTAAGCATATTCTCAAAGAAACTTTCAAAAAACCAAGTTTGAGCCTGTTTTGGTGCCTTTTGTCTCTTTTTTGGCACCTTTGGGGTCCCAAGTGGCGCCTTTTGTCTCTGTTTTGGCACCTTTTGTAGAACACAAAATAGTGACCTAGGTTCATTTCTTGTCCGACAATCAATCTCATCTTGGGAATCCTCAGCAGTGTTCAACCAATCCTTAGGTAAAATAGAGTTTGAACATGTGTGTTACCAAATTATTTCACGAAAGACTAAAATTCAAAAACCAAAGTCCATACCTCTTAGTCCAAAAGAACACCAAAAATGTCTCACAACACTCTACGAATTTAGAGAGAGGTTGACCTTCAATTTCTACAAAAGAGCTTGCAAGAACAATCCCGAATTATACATCTTTTACTATTGTCAAAATCCACAACTTTTCTGAAGATTTGAGTACCTCATTTAGGAAGAACATTTACCACTGGTTTCACAGTTTGAACCACAATTTTGAAAGTTTCCCAAAGTCCAAGATCATTCCTTAGATACCTTAGAATTCAAACTTGTTAAAAT